>WNWU01013381.1:576009-594848 GCA_012654045.1 Ptyas mucosa | reverse complement strand
CCCGGTGCTCCGTTTTGGGCCTGGAAAGCCTCCTGCACCCTCCCATGCATGCGCCCCACTTCCTGTGCATGCGCAGCAGAGATCCGAAGACCAGCTGGCCAGCGGGAGTCATGCCCGCGTGCACAATGGATCTGGGCTGGGGCAACGGCTGGCGTGCCCGCAGAGAGGGCTCTGTGTGCCACAAGTTCGCCATCACGGTCTTAGGGACTCGACATAACTCTTGTGTCTTTTTCCTTCCTGTCCAGGCATGGTGCAATTGTTCCCGTGGGCCCAACTAAAGAAACCGGGATATCAAACTCTAATGGCTACACCCTGAATTATAATGAGTTTGTGGTCTATGATCCCCACCAGGTGCGTATGAAGTACCTTCTCAAGGTGCGCTTCAATTTTACGCAGCTTTGGTGAACGGAGAAAAAAACGGAAAGACTGGCATAAGAATGACATCTTGAGGCACAGATGGTTTTCTTTTGAGATGGGTGCTTTCCACCTGAGAGGCTGAAGAGCTGACACCGACTTTGTTTTGCAGTTAGAAAACTTTTGTGTTTTAATTTACATTTCTGTTACGAAGTTGGCTCCTGACTGACAAAAAACGATGCCGTGAACGAAAGCTAATCCTCAGGGTTTCTAGTTGGTCATTATTTTTTTTCTTGGATGATCTGCAGATTCCGGTAGAAGTACAGCAATTGCTTGACATTTTTGTAAAATAAAGGAATAAATGTCGCTCTGTTCTTTGGTGTATGTCAATGACTTTGGACTTGGATAGAGGAAAATAAGAACATGTATTTGTACCTTTTAATTAGTATAATTTGTATTGTTATGTGGCATAGCCCTCCCTCCTCTAATAGACCAAATATTTACTATGCAGATGCATAAAATGTTTTGAAACTTCAGGAGGATTAGCCAAACTGTTTTAGATCAGCCACTGTTGTCCCACAAAATATATTGGGTTTTTCCCCCAAAAGGCAACTGGACTTTGTTTTTCCTTGAAGACATTTCACTTCTCATCCAAGAAGCTGTTTCAATTCAGATTGAATGGTGGAAAATGGAAGGATTTACTGCAAGGAATATAAATACAACCTTCACCATTCAGTCTGAACTGAAGAAGCTTCTTGGATGAGAAGCGAAATGTCTTCGTGGAAAAACAAAGCCCAGTGGCCTTTTGAAAAACAGGCATGGAACAACCGTGATCTGAATAACTGAGAATCGGCAGAAGACAATCAGGAGAATTTAATTTAATGCTTTGGACTTTCTGGGTTTTGAGTTAAACTAAATCTGGAGCACAGAACATCAACTCAGGAATGTCCCTTCCCTTCTTCTCCACTATTGATGTCCTTGGCTTTGTCTTGTTCTCTCACCCAATCACTTCTGCCAAAATTCATTTCATTCTGGGCTCAGATCATATCAAACCACCTGCTCTCTTCATGCATGGAATGGTGAATGTACCTCAAAATTACTCGTAGCTGTGATTTATCTTTCATCTGGGCAGGAACCCTAAATACTAGATGTATTATTTATAGTGTATTTAAACCCCATCATTCCTCCCAAGGGATCTACAGAAGTGTCACTAGAAACCAGGCAAGTAAGTATTCAAGGTTTAAGAAAGTCCAAGTGAAACTCCTATTAATTTAGAGCTTCTGGAAATGGACAGTAAAAATATGAATAATTCTTCAGCGGCTATTAAGGGAGATGAAATGTAGCAGGTTAGTTCTTCGACTTACAGCAATTTGTTTTGAGACTGTTCAGAGTTACAACTACACTGAAAATAACTTACGACTGTCCCTCACACAACAGTCATAGCATCCCCACAGCCACGTGATCAAAACTCAGGTCCTTGGCAACCAGCATGTAGTTACTATAGTTGCAGCAATCCTGGGGTCATGTGATCTGCAACCTTCCCAGCTGGCTTCCGACTAGGAAAGTTAATGGGAGAAGCCAGGTGATTAATTTAACTGCACTGATATACATAAAACCACAGAAAAAAATGTTTTTGAAATTCAGCACTTACCACTTAATAACCACTCTACTTAGCAATGGAAATTCTGGTCCTAATTGTCATAACTTGATGACTTATGTAAGATGACCATGAGCAAATTAAAATTTTACGTCTGCCTTAACTAGTCCTAAATAGTCTCACAATATTTAGTTTCCTCTGTAATATCTAACCCAGGGGTCTGCAATCTTAAACACTCAAAAGAGCCATTTGGACCCGTTTCCCACAGAAAAGAAAACATCGGGAGCCACAAAACCCTTCCCGTGCCTGACTATTTCTTGAGCGGTCACAAAACTAGCGTATGTAGTTGAATTAAGTGTTCTGTTTTCTTCTGAAACTTTTCTTGGATTTATCCATGGTTGGGCTACTGGAGGTTGAAAAGCTCAATAAATTGTGTGCCAGCGGGTGTCGCACATTGGTGATTGTGACACATACCGTATTTTTCATCGGAGTATAAGATGCACCTTTTAACCCCCAAAACAAGGGTGAAAATCTGGATGCATCTTATAGTCCGAATGTAGCCCCACCCACCTGCTGGCACCCACCCCTGGGAGGTTGTCGGCCTCCATGCGTCACATTTTCCGGTGGTGGGGGATCTTCATATTGCCAAAAATGAGCATTGCGTTTTCGGTCTCCACATGCTGGGAAATGGGTGGCAGAAATGGTTAGGGTGCTGCTTGGAACCGGGTGAAAATAACTGCCACCGTATTTTCATGAGTGCGCGCAGCTCTGCAAATTGCATCAGGGAATTGGGGAGGAAAATACCAGAGAACATGATGCATGGAGGTGATGCTCTTGCGAGGTGGGCACTTCTGTGTGAGGTGTAAGGCAAGGTGGCTCACCACCCAGCCTGCCCCTTCTCCAAACAACCCACGCTGAGGGCGGTCAGCTTCTGCTCCTGGCCCGGGAGATGGATCTGGCCAGGAGGAAAGAGAAAGAGAGACTGCGGAAAAGGAAGATGGTGGTACGCGGCTTTGCGAATTGCTTCGGGGAATTGGGGAGAAAAACGCCGGAAAACACGATGCATGGAGGCAATGCTCTTTTTCTTCCCCATTTCCCTGAAACAATTCACAAAGCCGCACACCCACTTCCTTTTCTTGCTCTCTTCAACTGAACTGCACTGCTTTTCTGACTTGTTGATAAATGATCCTGGGAGAAAGCAGCAGCCGGCACGGATCCATTTCGGGTGGTCCAAATGCCAAGTGGCTGTGGGGAGCTGAGACATTTCTTCTTCAGGCTGCCCCCCTCTCCAGCTCAGTGCAGTTCAGTTTAAGAGAGCAAGGTGGGGGGGGGGAACCAACCTCAACTGCGGATGGAGCCCTTCTGGGCACGAAGACCATTTGGACGGAGAAGATGGCTGATGAGGGAGGAGCGTAGGCACAAGGCGCAAGGACGAGATGGAGGTGGGGGGAGACTGCAGGAGAAGCAGCCCTTCTCCTCTTCTTCCAGCAACAGGGGTGTGTGTGTTCTCAACATGCCCAGAGTTTTCTTCTTCTCCTTTAGCCACCGAGAGCTCCGAGTTCTCCCAGCCTGGAAGCAAGTCCAGCAGTTCTGACGGCTGCTTTCACAACTTGTGCGAGGACTGGAGATCCCCACTCCCTACAGCAGCAGACTTCTCCTTAACCTCCTGAAATTTCTGCCCCCATGAAAATCATCTCCCACCTCACCCTACCCACTCCAGTTAAATAGATAGGATTTGTTTTAAACTGATAAAAAGGTCTGTGCTACTCGTTATCAAAATCTGAATGGAAGTGAGGACGCTGCTGATCCTGATGCTGGTAGGCAGAGGCAGAATTCTTGTTTTCTTGTTTTCCTCCCCCAAAATTAAGGTGCGTCTTATATTCCGGTGCGTCTTATACTCTGAAAAATACAGTATTTTGAGTGACGGAACTGCAGCAGAGGGGTGAAAGAGCCACATGCGGCTCCAGAGCCACAGGTTGCTGACCTCTGATCTAACCAAATAATAGGACATTCCTAATGCTCACAAATACTCAGCGAGAGAAAGTAAAATGGTGGCTTGGATTGAGAGATGGAAGCAAAAAAATACATATGTAAAAAAAAAAGACTAAAGACACACTACATGCAGCGAAGGAAAATTAATTTTAATTCCATTTAAATCTCATGTGAAAAATCTCTTTAAATTCCATATAAATTTATGTATTCCCAGGCACACCATGTAATTGTATTCAATCCAGGCTCCGCTATGATCATCAAGTGGAGTTTGGAATTTATATTCCTCCTGATTGTAAGGCTCAATCTAAAGTCTCATCATTATTAAGCCACCATCAACTGCAACATAGGAACCACTTTCAGGTCACAAGAAACAACATCTCGATGCTTGAGATAATGCTGAACAGGTCAGAAGAGGCTGAAGTGGTGTTCGAAATCTCCTCATGCACAAAGGCCGTCCCAATCCAGAAAGTAAACAGTGCCCAAAGTATCTCCCACCATTAGGAGGACAGAAGAGTCCTTGCAAGGGAAGGGCTGGAGACAGGAAACTTGGGCTCGGCATCGGAATTGGCCAATCTGTAACCAAGACAAAAAGGGGGAAATAGAAGAAAAGAGACATCAGCAGAAGAATGCAAAACGTTGGATTGGCTTGCAACTTTGGGAGAGAGAGAGACTGTCTAATTATGGTGAGAAAAAGTCTCATGATGCACTCTACGGCAGTGTTTTGCAACCTCAGAAACTTTTAAGTTGTGTAGACATCAAATGTATTTCAAATGCATTTGGCATGTGTGAGAAAAGACACAGTTGGGGGAAATGAAACTTGCATTGAGAGAGAACAAGGTGAGGCCAGTGATGGCATCTGCCTAACTTCAGTCCAGCATCATTCAGAGACACTCACCAGCTTCATTGTGCTGCCATCCCAAATCTTCACATCCTGGTCGCAGGATGCCGTTACAATCCTATCTCCCACCAGGTGCAAAGCTGTAATTTTGTCACAGTGGATCTAAGGAGGAAAGAAGATGAGGCGGAGTAAATTTTAGCTGTTGCATCAGGCCTAGTTGAACAACAGTAAGTGGTATGACGGGGAGGAAGCTAACCACCAGACTGCAAGAACACAAGCAAACAGTCAGACAAGGAGAACCGAACTCGTTGGTAACCTCACATTGCAATGAACAAGGACATACCATATTTTTTGGAGTATAAGACGCACCTGAGTATAAGACGCACCTACCTTTTTTGGTGAGGAAAAGAAGAAAAAGAAATCTCCCTCTGCCTCTGAGCAATTTTGCCTCATTGCGGCAAATAGCAAACAGCCTGCTTTACTTTCAGTTTCGTTTTCAGCATAGCTTGATTAGCACAAGGAAGAAAAAAAAATCTGCTCCAGCAATTTACCTCTTTGCAGCAAGCAGCAGAGCCCTGTGCAAAACAGCTGAGAGCAAATCAGCTGAGAGTCAGGAGGCCGATCCAATCAAGGATAAAGGACGTATCTGCTGTGAGGCGGAGGCTAAAGGGTGGGCGCCAGTGGGTGGGCGGGGCTACGTTCGATGTATAAGACGCACCTAAATTTTCACCTCCTTTTTGGGGGAGGGGAGAAGGTGCGTCTTATACTCCGAAAAATACGGTATATCCAATTTGGCAGCCACTCAGATTGTTGGCCAAGCAGGTACAAAAATAGCTAGGGAAATTAAGCCCGGGAAACAGCCGCCCCTGTCAGTCAACAGGTGAGCTGATTTTATCACATCCTTAGGAGCCAAGAACTTGGTAGCACAAGGAAACAACAGCCAACAACTTAATAACTGGCCATCAGCAACTAAAAAGTCACACATAGTCAGGCACCACATAAATACTATGCATAGAATAACCCAAAACACACATTATTATGGTGAGAGAGAAATTACTGAAGATGTGACTCGGAAGACTAAACCTCTGGTCCCGGTCTCCAATCAGATTGGCTCCAGTAATTGGTATTGATATGTGAAGGAGAATGGACTTTGAATAAGGCCTGGAAGTGGGTCATTCCCTCCAATAACATGGAAAGGGACTCAAAAGGGAACAGTAATTTTGCCAATCAGTTGACTCAACTGACATGACAAAATTCTTGGTCACATGATGTAACCAAGGAAAGATGGGCAGCCATTTTTCCGAACCTGTCTCACCTTCGTCTTTTGCCAGTCTTTAGATGCGTCTTCCTCTTCCTCTTCTTTCTCCACTTCCTCCTCCGCTTCCTCTTCCTCCTCTACTTCCTCTTCAGTTTCTTCCTCTTCTTCTTCTTCTTCTTCTTCATCCTCGTCCTCGTCCTCGTCCTCATACTTAATCTCCACTTCCTCTTCCTCCTCCTCCTCTATTTGCACAGTCTGACTCCAGAGAAATCCCTCTGTGTCCCCATATAATAATAATTTGTCTTCCAAAAAAAAGGGAGGGAGGGGAGAGGGAATTAAAATGACTTATCTAGTTGCTTCACATCCTTCTCTGTACCTAGTTTGTCTCTCATCCGTTTACTAATCAGGGACCCTTTTCTTTGAGGTCCATGCCAGATTCTCTTTTCCCAATCCTGTTATCAGATCCTATGAAATTAACCAGCCCATTATTAAATCCAAGGAGAACCCACCTACTGAAGGTTTTACTGTACGTTTGTAACTGTTCAGTTCAGTGGTGAAATCCAATTTTTTTTTACTACTGGTTCTGTGGGCGTGGCTTGGCGAGTGTGGCGTGGCTTGATGGGCGTGGCAAGGGAAGAATACTGCAAAATCTCCATTCCCATCCCACTCCAGGGGAAGGATACTGCAAAATTCCCGTTCCCTTCCCACTCCTGGAGGAAGGCTATTACAAAATCTCCATTCCCACCCCACTCTGGGGCCAGCCAGAGGTGGTATTTGCTGGTTCTCCGAACTGCTCAAAATTCCCGCTACCGGTTCTCCAGAACCTGTCAGAACCTGCTGGATTTCACCCCTGGTTCAACACCAGGTCCTTGTGAGTTTTTCTTAAATAAATAACAAATACATAGCTCCAAGCTCACTGCACAGGAGGCTAGAAATATCTATTATACTTCTATCGTAAGCACAGAAATTGGGCATGAATTTTCTTTCAAAGAATCTTCAGGGGAAAAAATACCAGCACAGCCTCACCTTTGACCAGCCTGGCAACAGTGACGAAGTTAGAAGGCTTGTTCGGTGTCCACTTGATGTGCTTAATGATTGTGGCCTTTTTATTCTCGCTCAATTTCTAGGGGGGGGAAAAAAGCACCACAAAATGAAAACAAAGGTGAGAGAGAACAGCTCGGATACTGAAAATCCACTGCGGTAGTGGCAAACGAAATTCCCTGTTAAGTGAGACATTTTTCAATGAGTTTTCCCCCCATTTTATGACCTTTCTTGCCTCAGTTGTTAAGTGAATCGCTGCAGTTAATAAGGTAGTTAACCCGGTTGTTAAGTGAATCTGGCTTCCCCATTGGCTTTGCTTGTCAGAAGGCCACAAAAAGGGGATCATATGACCTTGGGACACAGCAAAGGGTCGTAAATGGGAACGGGTTGCCAAGCATCTGAATCGTGATCACCTGTCATGGGAAAGGTTGCAGCTGTGAACAATGGCCGTAAGTCCCTTTTTTCAGTGCCGTTGCAACTTTGAATGGTCGCTAAGTGAACTTTGTAAGGTTGACCATTCAAAGTTACAACAGCATTGAAAAAAAAAAAGACCTATGATCGGTCCTTGTACTTAATAACGTCACAGCATTCCCACAATCACATTATCTAAATTTGGGCACTGGGCCAAATATATTTACCATGGTTGCCACATCCTGGGGTCATGTGATCACCATCTTCCCAGCCAGCTTCTCACCAGCAAAGTCAACAGGGAAAGACGCTGTGGGATTCCTTTAAGAACTATCATATTGCATTTAACAACCATGGCAAAAGAGGTCATAAAACTGAATGCGACTCACTTAATTTGGTGGTGCAGTGGTTAGAATGCCGTACTGCAGGCTAATTCTGCTGCCTGCCATTTGCCAGCAGTTTGGTTGTTCGAGTCTCACCGGGGCTCAAGGCTGACTCAGTTTACTTACTCTCAGTTTACTTACATTATTCCAGTGCACAAATTCCAGAGGATTGGGGCTTAGCCATTATTGTGCCCATTTACAAAAAGGGCATCTGAGACCTACCCACTAATTATAGGCTATCAGCCTAAGTATAATAAGTAAGCTCTTTGCTAGATATTTACACAACAAACTAGTTGATTCAGTTGACTTAGTGCATATACTGGCAAATAAGTAAGTGGGCTTCAGGTCTGGACATTCTATTTATGAATACGCCCTTATCCCTCAACATCTGGCTGAAAAATGTACACCCAAATCAGGTTCATCACAATATACTGCATTCGTTGATTTTAGATCTGCATTTGTTCTGGTTTCCAGAGAAAGGGTACATACTGTTCCATCCTTCCGAGGTGGGTAAAATGAGGAGCCAGATTGTTGGGGGGAAATAGCCTGACTCTTAAAACAGCTTAGAGTGGGCTGTAAAGCACTGTGAAGCAGCATATAAGTGCTATTGCTTTGCTTAACAATGGAAATTCTGGTTCAATTGTGGTCATAAATCAAGGATTATCTGTATACATAGCACACGCACCAAAAATAAAAATAGTAGATGAGGAGCCCTTGGTTCTCTCTTATACCATGGATCCATGAACACCAACTGACAGTCAGCAGGCATGATGAAAAAATTTTAATTTCACAACATATAGGCAAATTTAACCAGATTTAACTTAATTCAGAAAATGTGACAATCCTAGACCAGGCCAAGTCCAAAAATGCCAGGGAATTTCTAAACGCCTGGCTCTCTGACAAATCAGCCATCAATAGACACATAGACATTAACAACATCTACAAACTATGCAAAAGAGACAATCAACCAGCCCAAAAGGGAAGAAAAAGAATTCAGCACTTCTCCACCAGTAATCAGCACCCAGTTCAGCATAGATTAACTCCATGGTTAACTTCAGAGCAACAATCAACTAAACTAGAGGTCTGCAACCTTAAACACTCAAAGAGCCATTTGGACCTGTTTCCCACAGAAAAGAAAACGCCGGGAGCCACAAAACCTGGGTGGGCGTGGCCAACTCGATGTCACTCACTTCTACCAGTCACATGACCCCCTAGTCACACCTACCCAGCCGGTCATTAGGGCAGAGAACCAGTTGTTAAAAAACACCGGGAACCACAAAACCCTTTTCACATCTCTCTCTCTCTCCTCTCTCCTCCCTCCCCCCTCTCTTTCCTTTTCTCTGTGTGTCTCTCTATGTCTCTCTCTCTCTCTCTCCCCCTCTCTCTGTATCTCTCTGTCTCTGCCCTGGCCACTTCTCCATCCCCCGCTGTCGCCCTTACCTTCTCTGGCCAGGCGAGGAGTGACTGGGAAGGGAGGGCAAGGGGCGGGGCCAGCCAGTGGTGGGATCACCTGACAGGGAGCCACAGCAGAGGGCCCAAAGAGCCGCATGTGGCTCCAGAGCCACAGGTTGCTGACCCCTGAACTAAACAATTCCCCAATCAAGAAACTGCCAAACAGCCATCAGTAAATAGCCCAACCAAAGAGCCCCTAAGACCACTCAAACAGACAGGCAAGTCACCAGAAGTTAGCAAAGAACACTCCTTACTAGCCCTGATGATGCTACCTAGTTGGGTAATGAAACTTTCGCAAGAAAACAAGTAAGTTTAAAGAGCACCAAGGACCCCTCATTTCAACCCTAAGCTACAAATGTTCTCCTTTATTGGTAAAAATAGTAGATGCTAATAAAACGAGACTGGTCCTTTTTCTCCCAATCCCAGCCAGCTAAATCTGTAAAGGGCTTCCAAATCAGAGAATTTCTTTATATCAGAATCCAAGAACAAACAACAACTGTAGAAGAAAAGTTCATACGAGAATTTTCACATAAGTGGTTCTTACACCTTTCTAACTCAGCATTATTGCTAAGATCCAAATCCTTAACAGTGCCCCAAACTCTCCTAATCTATTAAACTGGTTGAGAAGTTTTGGAAGTTCTCAAACTACAGTTCATTTGTATACATATAACTGAAAAGTAATATCAAGATATGCAAAACAGACAGTAATTTGAAATAAAAGAATTGGGAATTTTAACAAACAAATGTTGTGTTTCTCAACTTTAAGATGTGTTCTGGGAGTTAAAATCTGGGAGTTGACGTCCAACCATCTTAAAGTTGCCAAGGTTGAAAAATACTAGGTTAGAAAATTTAAGGGTGTCAAATGAATATCCTGAAAGAGATATAGATAGTTGATAGATGACAGGCAGGCAGGCAGGCAGGCAGGCAGGCAGGCAGGCAGGCAGGCAGGCAGGCAGGCAGACAGACAGACAGACAGACAGACAGACAGACAGACAGACAGACAACCAACCAACCAACCAACCAACCAACCAACCAACCAACCAACCAATCAACCAATCAAAGATTCTTTTTGGTGTCTTTACTGGACATCCCAAAGAGATTTTTTTCAGAAATCAGTTTTATTTGTTGGGAAGCTGGGGAAAGGAGATAAGCCAGCTTGCTGATTTGAGAAATAAAAGGGTATCATTTACTTGCCAAATCTGTGGGCTTGGACCACATCCCATCCTCTAATCAAGTCACCCAATATGCTAAGCCATGCTTTGTTAAAGTAGCCACAACTGGGTGGATTCACAAGGGACAACCACTGGGTTTCTACAACATTTTGAGACAAATCCAAACAAATCAAAGCAATGGTTTAGCATGATGTGGGAGTAACTTGAGGGTTTGGTCTTTGGAAGGACTTTCATTTGGACACGTCACTCTGGCTCACCAGCTTAATCAAGCCTGGTTTCTCCGTGGTGTGCCACATATGTAAGATCTCCTCCTCTTCATCAGATGGGGATACATCAAAAGCACAAAAATCAACGTAACAACGTGGGAACATATCTCTGCAGGGAGAAAGTCACAATTAGATAGAGCCAGTAAATAAATCCTCCTTCCATCTCGTCACAATCCACAGATATCTTACTCACCTGAACTCCTGGAAATTGTCATCTCCAGGTTGAAGAACCAACAAGCGTCCATTACTCAATCCACAAATCGAAGTGCCCAAGGTGGGGAGCGTCCCCATGCACAGCACAGAGACTCCTTTGTTTTGCCACAAGATTCTCCTACGCGTCAAGCTAAGCAAGAGGGAAAAGACAACGAGCTAAAGAGAATTGTGGAAATACAACTGGATGGGTGAAGAACAGGCTCAATAAGACCCAACAAATGACAAGAACCATCTACTCTAGGTAGACTCTTGAATCAGATGGGCAGGAGATCTGTCCAGCAAGATCAAACCAAAGATCTATCCAGTTTGCCCTTTCTCAATGTAACATTAACGGAGAGATAGAATCAAAATCACGTGAAGTGTTAGTACCACTTTATAATACCTTGGAAAGACCACACTTGGAATATTGCATCCGGTTTTGATCAACACAATATTAAAAAAAAATATTGAGACTTTTAGTTGAGACTCTAAAAAGAGTGCAGAGAAGAGTAACAAAAATGCTTAGGGGATTGGAGGTTAAAACATATAAAGAATGGTTACGGGAATTGGGTATGTCTAGTATAATGAAAAGAAGCAGTATGGTGACATGGTAGTGATATTCTAATATCTCAGGGGCTGCCACACAGTCGAGCTATTCTCCAAAGCACCTGTTTTAAAGAAGAGATTGGACAACCATTTGTCTAAAATGGTACAGGGTTTCCTGCCTGAGCAGGGGGTTGGACTGGAAGACCTCCAAGGTCCTTTCCAACTTTGTTATTCTGTTATATCTTCAAAATGTATTTGACAGTCCCAAAGTGCCACAGTGGGAAGACTAAGCTCATCAAATTTCCATTTTGGACCAGTTCAAGCAAGCCACAAAAACTGTTCAGTCTTTCTTGGATCATTTGCCTCTGCTTCTAACTCCTAACCATCTACCCGATAGTTCTACTGCTCCTCTAGCATTAAAATCTTGTGGCTGTGAATTCCACAAAACCTTATACAAGACCTTTTCTTCTTGTTGTGCTTGGAACTACCGTGTTTTCCCGAAATTACGACATGTCCTGAAAATAAGGCCTGATTATAGTGAAATAAGTCCTGAAACTTATAAAATAAGTCCTGAAATTAAGTCTGATAATAAGACTTAAGAGACTGGTGGCGCGGCAGACTAAAGCACTGTTATTAACATCAGCTGCCTGAAATTACTGCAAGTTCAAATCTCACCAAGGCTCAAGGTTGACTCAGCCTTCCATCCTTTCTAAGGTAGGTAAAATGAGGACCCAGATTGTGGGAGCAATAAGCTGACTCTGTATAAATATATACAAAAGTATGAAGGCTATTGCTTAACGCATTGTAAGCCGCCCTGAGTCTCCGGAGAAGGGCGGCATATAAATCAAATAAAAAAAAAAAGTCTGATTTTTGGGATAGGTGTAAATATACGCCCTCCCCCGAAAATAAACCCTAGTGAAGGCATGGGCATGGGCAGCACAAGACGCAGCTCTTCCCTTCCCTGGTCACCTTATGGAAGCACGGCAACTTAATTGTGGCCAGTGGATCAGCTGAGCCAGCAACGGCCAGGAGCTGCCTCTCTGCGGAGGCCTCCCAGTGCAATGCTCTGCCACAGCTTCGAAGCAAACCTCCGCCTTCCCTGCACAGGATTGCAAGGGTGAAGGCTTTGGAGGGAGCATTTTTGGGATGTGTGTCTGTTCAGAGCTCCCCAAGGATAGAACGATCGGCAGGGAAAAGGGAGGGGGGGATTTTCCTGCTGATCGGAGCAAGGCAAAACCTCCAGCCTTGCAATTGGAAGTTTGCAATCGGAAGCTGTGGCAGAGCACTGCACTGGGAGGCCTCCGCAGAAAGACAGAATGAGAGGCAGCTCCCGGCCCGTGATGGCTCAGCTGATGGAGGCTCCCTCGTGGGGTGCGATCTCCTGGCAGCGCTGCGCTGTGCTGGAACGGGGGAGCGGCTGTCTGTGTCACCCTGCCCGCCCGCCACTGCCTTTGGGCTGCTGAGCGCTAGCCTACATGCCTATTCGGTGCGGCAGACACTGGGCTTTCTGTATAATCTACACTGAGCCGAATGGTCTTCGGACCTTCGGATGTAGTACAGGTAATCCTTGGCTTACCTGGACCACAACTGAGCCCAAAGTTTCTGCTGCTGAGACATTTCTTAAGTGAATTTTGCTCCATTTGGCGAACTTTCTCGCCCCATTTGTTAAATGAATCACTCCAATTGTTAAATTAGTAACACGGTTGTTAAATGAATCTGGCTGCCCCATCAACTTTGCTTGTCAGAAGGTCGCAAAAGGGGATCACAAGATTCCGGGACATTGTGACCATCATAAATACGAGACAGTTGCCAGGAGCCTGAATTTTGATCACGTGACCATGGGAGTGCTGTAACAGTCATAAGTGTCAATAAACACTCATAAGTCACTTTTTTCAGTGCCGCTGTAGCTTCGGTCACTAAGTGAATGGTTGTTAAGTCAAGGACTGCCTGTATTGAGTACGAAGACTATGGAGAATTTTTCTTGCTTCTTATAGCAGCTGCTGTTGGGGTTGAACAGACTCCAAGGAGCGATCCACGTATAAATCCAGGCAGTGGTGAAATGTAAAATTTGTTACTACTGGTTCTGTGGGTGTGGCTTGGTGGTGGTGGTGGGGGTAATATGACTGAGTGGACGTGGTCAACTTTTTTTTTTTTACTTTAAAACCATTTTTTCTACAACCTCTTCGGCTGAAGAGGTTGTAGAAAAAATGCTTTTAAAAGCCTCTGATGATTCCAGCTGAGCCGTGCGATTATCAGAGCCATTTTTTAAAACTTTTAAAAGCATTTTTTTGGCTAGAGGTTGTAGAAAAAATGCTTTTAAAAATAATTTTAAAAAAGCCTCTGATGATTGCGCGGCTCAGCTGGGCATGGGGAGGGGGGAAGGGGGCAGGGATATTTGCTACCGGTTCTCCGAACCACCCATCTCCATCGCTACCGGATCGGGCGATCTGGTCCGAACTGGGAGCATTTCACCCCTGAATCCAGGAGAGAAAAGGGTGGACAGCAGTGGTGGGTTGCCCCCGGTTCAGACTGGTTCGCAAGACTGGGAGACACTGCCTACTGCCCCAGATGTCATCGCTGGCAATCTGTGCGTGAGTGTGCGCGCGATCCCGTTGCAAACTGGTAATAAAAGTAAGTAGAACCCTCCCTTGGTGGATGGTCACCCCCATGGTGCTTTGCCCCATCTTACCTAACTGCCTTGACCTTCTTCATGCTGTCACTTATATCCCAAAGGCTGATCCCATCACAAGCCACAAGGATCGTATGAGAAGAATGGAACGTGAGAGCACTGATGCACTGGGGGCCGACCTGGAAGTTGATTAAAAAAAAAACAGACGCCAATTGAAAGCAGGCACTGAATCTCCTTCCCCAAAGGAGCTGTTCCCAAGATCCAAACATACTTGAATACACAGGTGCAGAACACCTGCCCTACCTTTGCCATCCCCAAAAGCTCTCCTCCTTGCCAGACAATCAGGTCACCATGTTCCCCACCGGAAGCAGCCAAGTTCCCATCAGGCGACCAAGCCACAGCTGTGACAGCACCCTGGTGAGGAGGCAGGTGTTCTGTATCAGCTGTTGGAAAAAGGGAAAGAAACATACAGATAGCAATAGCACTTAAGAGTCCTCTCTAAGCTGTTTACACAGTCAGCCTATTGCCCCCAACAATCTGGGTCCTCATTTTACCCACCTCGGAAGGATGGAAGGCTGAGTCAACCTTGAGCCTGGTGGGATTTGAACTGCCAAATTGCAGGCAGCCGGCAGGCAGCAGAAGTAGCCTGCAGTACTGCACTCTAACCACTGCGCCACCGTGGCTCATAGCAATAGCACTTAGACGTACTCGTATACCGCTTCACAGTGCTTTCCAGCTCTCTCTAAGAGGTTTATAGGGTCAGCCTATTATCCCCAACAATCTGGGTCCTCATTTTACCCACCTCAGAAGGATGGAAGGATGAGTCAACCTTGAGCCTGGTGAGATACAGGTAGTCCTTGATTTACGATCAAAATTGAGCCCAAAATTTATGTTATTAAAGTGAGAATTTGTTAAGTGAGTTTGGCCCAGGGTTGAAATCCAGCAGGTTCTGATAGGTTCTGGAGAACCAGTAGAGGAAATTTTGAGTAGTTTGGAGAACCGGCAAATGCCACCTCTGGCTGGCCCCAGAGTTGGGTAGGAATGGAGATTTTGCAATATCTTTCCCCCAGAATGGGGATTTTGCAGTATCCTTCTCCTGGAGTGGGGTGAGAATGGAGATTTTAAAGTATCCTTCCTCTGCCACGCCCACCAAGTCACGCCCACAGAACTGGTAGTAAAAAAAAATTGGATTTCACCACTGGTTTGGCCCCATTGTATGATATTTCTTGACACAGTTGTTGTTAAGTGAATCACTGCAGTTGATAAGTTAGTCACTGGGTTGTTAAGTGAATCTAGCTTCCCCATTGACTTTTGCTAGTTAGAAGGTCGCAAAAGGGGATCACATGACCTTGAGACTCAGCAACGGTCATAAATGTGAGCCAGTTGCTGACCATCTGAATTTTGAATATGTGATCATGGAGAATGCTGCAAAGGTTGCAATTGTGAAAAACGGTCATAAGTCACTTTTGCCGGCCACTAGATGAACTGTTGTAAGTTGAGGACTACCTGTAATCCTCAACCTAGGAAAACAATTGAGCCTAAAATTTATGTTGCTAAGCAAGACAGTTGTGAAGTGAGGTTTGCCCTATTTTGCAATCTTTTTTGCCACCGTTGTTAAATGAATCACTGCGGTGATTCTCTTTTTTTTCTCCTTATTTTCAAATTGCTGGAGAATTTCTTTCACATTTCTTTGGGATGTTGGAAGGGGGAGTGGATATTACTGCTGGCCTGCCTGTTTTCCACAATTCTTTATGATCATGCGTGCTGGGAATTGAAGTCCACACAAAATTGCCAAGGTTGGGAAACCCCGCTTATACATGTAGTCCTTGACTTACAACCATTCTTTTAATAACCGTTCAAAGTTATAAAGGCACTGAAAAAAAGCCCACTTATGACCACCTTTCACACTTAACGACGGTTGCAGCAGCCCCATGATCATGTGATCAAAATTCAGACACTTGGCAACTGGCTCATTTATGACAGTTGTGTCAGAATATTCATGACTGAGAAGACATGGTAACAAGGTCATCCAATGAACAGGCATAGCAACTAAATCAGCCAATTGGGAGCTGAGACAGACTGGAGCCAGGGCATGTCTTAGTCTGCAGCATCTGAGTCTGTGCAGAGATAAAGTGAAACTAGAAACTAAAGTGAAACATGTGTGTGAACATGTCTGCTGATCTGAGCTGAAGAATCAACTATTGGTACTGTAAATACTTTATGTGTTATTATGAATATAAAGAAGTTAATGAATCCAGCTGATTCAGTTATCTGTTTGTGCTTCTAGATTTGGTTTTTGCAACAAACTCTGACAAGTTGCAGTTCCCTGGAGTCATGTGATCGCCTCGGTGACCTTTTGACAAGTCAGTGCCAGGTCCCTGAACAACTATGTTAACAACAGCAGTGATTCACTTAACAGCAGTGACAAGAAATGTTGTAAAATGGGGCAAACCTCATTTAATAACTGTCTTGCTTAGCAACCGAAATTTTGGGCTCAATAGTTGTTGAGGACAACTGATAGTCAGACCCTGCTTCACACTTCCATTCTACCACTCTGCCTCTATTTCTTGTTCTATATTTGATATTTTCCAGATATTCCTCAGTCACTAGAGGAGATCCAACTGTCAACTTTGAATCGCGCCTGGCAGAAGTCATTTCTCTATTCTTCAGTTGCCACCCAGAGTGGGGAGGGGGAGGGAAGGAGGACGAAATGTGTTGCTAGACTAAACACAGAACTTTCTCATGGGAACCAAAGTCATATCTACAGGTGGTGAATAGAGACAGGGAGGAGAGCCTGGAGAACCCGCCAATTAACCTAATTGGCCAACGTGACTTGTGGGGAGGGAGTTATTTCCTATTTTAATTATACTGAAATCGCGAGAAACATTTAGAGTTGGTTTTCCATTTGATCGTGCCAATATGATGTACCCAATAAAGAAGTTCTTAGAGGAAGACTTTAGCCCAGGGGTGAAATTCAGCCGGTTCCATCCAGCTCAGGTGAACCACTAGCGGCAGCTGCAGAAGGCTCCGTCCATCTGCGGGGACGTCATGATGTCCCTTTTTTTTGACAATTTCAGCCTCTGTGCATGCACGGTGCGCACACATTGGCAAACCAGTAGGGAAGGTAAGTAAATTTCACCCCTGCTTTAGCCTCAGAGTTCTGATTTGCTTGGGGTTGTTAGTTGGGATCATGACACCCATCTACTTACCATCATTTTTGGGGACTGCCCATATGCGGGCTGTCTTGTCTTTGGAGATGGTCAGGAAAGATGATGAAGTAGCAGCAGCCGCACAGACAGAAGCAGAGTGTCCGAAAAGGACTTGAGGCTGTTCCATCTGCAAATAACCAGAAAGGAGTTAATAAAAGGAGCCTGGCTTAGCTCAGCAGACTAAAAAGCATAGTGATTAAAACCAGCTGTCTGCAATTACTGTAAGTTCGAATCTCACCAGGCTCAAGGTTGACTCAGCCTTCCATCCTTTCTAAGGTAGGTTAAATGAGGACCCAGTTTGTGGGGGCAATAAGCTGACTTTGTATAAATATACAAAAGTATGAAGGCTATTGCTTAACGCATTGTAAGCTGCCCTGAGTCTCTGGAGAAGGGTGGCATATAAATCAAATTAAAAAAAAAAATTAAAAGGCACGCGATGAAAGGCATGATCATGCGAGTGAAAAACTGGAGAAAAATACCGTATTTTTCAGAGTATAAGACGCACCTTTTCCCCCTCTAAAAGAAGGTGGAAATGTTGATGCGTCTTATACACTGAATACAGCCATTTTTGGCCTCCCAAAGCCTGCCCCGCTCATTCCATTTTTGCAAAAAACGGGCCCATTTTTCACCCGATTTTTCAAAAATGGGACGTTTTTGCCCTCCCCTAGTCCCCAGGATCATCTGCAGGCCTCCAAAACCCTCTGTGCACTACTTTTTTTTGCAAAAATGGGGCTGATAAAAATAAACACCAGTAAAACTAAATTCTGGCATTTCAACCAATATTTTCTAATGCATCAACGTTACAACTCTCAAGCTGTAACCTAATTTTATTTCAAATTGCCTGGAAGAACTGATCCCTATTATTTGTGCTGCGCAACCACCACAGTTCTTTACAAGAAAAAAGAAAAAGATTTTCCCTCCTTTCTTACCGTCAAGGGTCTCCAAATTTTCACAGTGCCATCAGCACCGGCTGCAGCCAACATAAAGTCTTTCTGCCCTGCAGAGGATAGAAACAGAAGCCTTTCATACCAACTCTACAGCGAGCAACCTATGGGAAAGGCACATCCAATTACTCTATGACACAGGTGCCAAACTCAAGGCCTGTGGGCCAGGGGTGAAATGCTCCCGGTTCGGAACGGATCACCCGATCCGGTAGTGATGGAGGCGGGTGGTTTGGAGAACCGGTAGCAAAAATCCCTGCCCCCCCCCCCCCCACCAGCTGAGTCGCGCAATCATCAGAGGCTTTTTTTTTATTTTTAAAAGCATTTTTTCTACAACCTCTTTGGCTGAAAAAAATGTTTTTAAAAGTAAAAAAAAAGCCTCTGATGATCGCGCGGCTCAGCTGGGATTGCCAGAGGCTTTTAAAAGCATTTTTTCTACAACCTTTTCGACCAAAAAATGCTTTTAAAAGAAAAAAAAAAGCCTCTGATGATCGCACGGCTCAGCTGGGATCATCAGAGGCTTTTAAAAGCATTTTTTCTACAACCTTTTCGACCAAAAAA
>WNWU01013381.1:564752-575909 GCA_012654045.1 Ptyas mucosa | reverse complement strand
CCTCTTCAGCCGAAAAGGTTGTAGAAAAAATGCTTTTAAAAGCCTCTGACAATCCCAGCTGAATTGCCTGATCGGCAGAGGCTTTTAAAAGCATTTTTTACACCTCTTCAGCCGAAGAGTTTGTAGAAAAAATGGTTTTAAAAGTAAAAAAAAAAGTTGACCACATCCACCCAGTCACATTACGCCCCCCACAAGCCACGGCCACAGAACTGTTAGTAACAAATTTCACTACTGCTGTGGGCCCACAGCATGATTAGATCTAGTCTATGGGGCTGGCCTGGAAACAACAGAGGACTGGCCTGTGGTCCTCTTCCAGGAAAAATGGAGGGCAGGAGGGTCGCATGCTCCGTTTTTGCTGGCAGAGGGCTAGCAAAACCAACTAAACAGAAAACAAAAGGAGAAATGCTTCTCCTTTTGCATTTGAGCATGCAAAAAGGGGCAGGAAAGAAGAAAGGGAAAGAGGAAAGACAAAGAAAAAGAAGTGAAGATGAGAAGAGAGCAAGGAAGAAAAAATAAGAGGGGAAGGAAGAAGAAAGGATAATGAAGAAGGAAGGAAAAAGAAGGAAGGAAGGAGAGAGGGAGGGAGGGAAGGAGGGAGGGAGGAAGGAAGGAAGGAAGGAAGGAAGGAAGGAAGGAAGGAAGGAAGGAAGAAAGATTATAATGAGAGTGAGGGACAGTTTGAGGCAGTGGTGAAATCCAAATTTTTTACTACTGGTTCAGTGGGCGTGGCTTGGTAGGCGTGGCAGAGGAAAGATACTGCAAAATCCCTATTCCCATCCCACTCCTGGGGGAAGGATATTACAAAATCTCCATTCCCACCCCACTCTGGGACCAGCCAGAGGTGGTATTTGCCAGTTCTCTGAACTACTCAAAATTTCCTCTACTGGTTCTCCAGAACCTGTCAGAACCTGCTTGATTTCACCCCTGGTTTGAGGGGAAGTCCTGCATTAGCACTTGGTCACCAAAGGTGCCCCCCCCGACACGAGTGATGTCGAGCTGGCCACGCCCAACTCCACCTCCCTGAGGTCAAACACGACCCTGATGCAGCTCTCCATGAAATCGAGTTAGACACCCCTGCTCTGTGACAAAGTTTTCTGTTTAATTTGTTTAATACTTCAACTTCACTGCAAGATTATTTACTTATTTCTATCCTTGAGTTATTATTTTTAAAAATAACTCAAGGCGATGAATATACCCAACACACTTTTCTCTTTCTATTTTCAACACAACAATAACTTTGTGTGGTGAGCTGAGCTGAGAGAGACTCACTGGCCTGAAGTCACCCAGCCAGCTTTCTTGCCTAAGGTAGGACTAACCAGTGCATTAACCACTAGATCAAGCCACTAGATTAAAAAGTAAAGTCTGTGTTTGTCTGTCTCTGGGCTTAAGGGAAGATGGCCTATCCAAATGTAAGTACATCTTACTGTATATTTTCACAAACTGAATGCACAATCATTCATCAAATGCACAATCTGCATCAAAATTAAACCCTGATATAAAAATATACACAACCAATTATTCATTTGCATCACAGGGTAAACAATGCAGATAGGACTTTCACATCCTCCCCAATCCCTGTCTTCCAAAACAGAATCACGTTTTTTGCAAAACAGTGCCAAGAAATCTCTTACATGGATCCCTGAAGCCAATGCAATGGTTGGTCTGACTCGGATGAGCCAAGAACCGAGTTTCTTCCACTCCTTGGAGGTTCCATGTTATCAGAAGGCTATCTCTGCCCATGGAGATGACATGGTCTTTCTGTACAAGGATCCAGAAAAGGAAGAGTTCAGAGGAATAAAACAAAAAGCATGGTCAGGCCTAGTTAGAGTCATGATATGTGTGTAGCAACTGCTCTGTGGGAATGGCTGGGAACATCCAAAAAGTCTTGCAGCTGGCTGCAACACAGAGTAGATATTACAAATGGGATACGCTTCAGAGCAGTGCAAAAACACAATTCTCAGAAGACCCCACAAGGATACTAGTTGATATGTCCCACATCAGAACTCATTTAGAAAGAAATGAGCCAGTTAAATAAGCGAGAAGTAGATGGCTAAACTGAGGAAAAAGAATCTACCATGAATTAGCCACAGTTAACAGAAATAATTACTATACCAATTCTACTACTAAATGGTGAAAGTGGTAACAGCATCTTCCCAAAAGTACATGAACAGGTAGTCCTTGACCTCTGATCACAATTGAGCTCAAAATTTATGTTGCTAAGTGAGTCAGTTGTTGAGTTTTGACCAGCAGTGAAATCTGGCTGGATCTATCCATCTCGTGCGAACTATTAGAGCCAGCGGTGGGAGGCTCCGCCCACCCATGACGTCATTATGTTCCGTTTTTGACCTTCTGCGCATGCACAGAAGAGGCACGCATGCTCACATTTCTGAACCAGTAGTGAAGCTAAGTGCATTTCACTGCTGGTTTTGACCCATTTTATAACCTTTCTTGCTACGGTTGTTAAGTGAATCACTGCAGTTGTTAAATTAGTAACATGGTTGTTAAGTGAATCTGGCTTTCCCATTGACCTTGCTTGTGTCAGAAGCTGATCTCATGGCTCTGGGGACACTGCGACCATCATAAATATGGGTCAGTTGCCGAGCGTTTGAATTTTGATCACATGATCATGGAGATGCTGCAATGGTCATAACTGTGAAAAATAGTCGTAAGTCACTTTTTTCAGTTCCATTGTAAATTCAAACGGTCACTAAACAAAGTCGAGGACTACCTGTATACTAGTTATCAACAATAATAATGCTACTTTCTGCACAGTATATTCAATATACTGCTTCCAAGATGATATTACTTTTCTTATACCCTTGTGAAGATGCTTTTGGTTGAGCTAGATACAACATAACATCATCCATCCATCCATTCAATTTGTTTGTCACCCATCTCATCTCACAAGCTGATTTTTACATCTGGAACTGTGAGGATTATACAAAATAGCAAATCCAATTGCAAATAACAATTTCAGGCTGAGGGTAGAAAAAGACAAAGAGGGAAAAAAGGGTGGAATGGAAAGAATACGAAAAATTTAAATGATTACACTGGGATTAACAGTGGGAAAATAAGAAAGAGGGGAAAGGGATGGAAAATAACGGAAAATACAGGGCAAAACAGAAGCGTTCAGGATTTTCAAATACAAAAAAAAGGGAGGGGGAGAAAAAGAAAAAAAATAAAGAAAAATGGGAGAAAGAGAAAGAAATGAAAGAGGAATATGTTGTATATATTTAGAATTGAAATATGAATTGAAGTAAGATTTATAGATATAATGAATACTAGAGAAGATAATAGTTGAGATTATGATATTAACTAAGTAATATAAAATTACTTAGTAATATTACTTAATTTACTAAGTAAATTACTTAGTAATAAAAGAGCCTTGGATAGTACAGTGGTCTAAAGCACCCTGTTATTAACACCAGCTGCCTGCAATTATTGCAGGTTCAAATCTCACCAAGTCTCAAGGTTGACTCAGCCTTCCATCCTTTCTAAGGTAGGTAAATTGAGGACCCAGTTTGTGGGGGCAATAAGCTGACTTTGTATAAATATACAAAAGTATGAAGGCTATTGCTTAGCACATTGTAAGCCACCCTGAGTCTCCGGAGAAGGGCGGCATATAAATCAAATTAAAAAAAAAAGAAAACTATATGGATGTATGAATGAATTGAAATAAATTTTAGAAATATGAATGAGTTTAATATATGAGACTGTAACAATTGGAATATTTTTAATTGTAACTAGGGAAACTGTAATAATTGGAATATTTTTAAATTGCATTTTTGGAATTTAATTAAGAAAGTGGAAATGATATTATATTATGAATTAATTAGATTGTGGTGAAAACAGAAATGATTAAGATGTTATTTGAAGAGGTATAAATACATATATTTGACAAAGTAAAATTAGAGTTAAGATTTAAGGAAATATATGGTATAAAGTAACTTGGTTTATTATTGTATCTAATATGAAAAGATTAACATATTTGAAAAATTTAATTTAATTAATTCAATTTATATGCCACCCTTCTCAGGGCGGCATAAAAAAACAACAGAAAGAAATGAATGATTGTAATACTATATAATCAACTGACTTCTAATAAGATGTTTGACTGTATTATTTGCAATACATATATTTGACAAGTAATTGAAAATGAGAATTAAGATTTAAGAAAATGTATTGTATAAAGTGATTTAGGTTATTATTGAAAGAAATGAGATTTTTATAAAGATATTAGCTTGTATTATTTTGGATATATTAGGTTGTGAGGTTTTAAATTTAAGAGGTTTAATTTAGAGATGAAAAGGGAAAAATTGAATTTTATTAAGATTAAAGGTTAGGATGAAGGCTAACATTAAGGGCCTTGGTGGCGCAGCAGACTAAAGTTCTGTTAATTAGCACCAGCTCCCTGCAATTACTGCAAATTCAAATCTCACCAGGCTCAAGGTTGACTCAGCCTTCCATCCTTTCGAGGTAGGTAAAATGAGGACCCGGATTGTGGGGGCAATAAGCTGACTTTGTATTTAAAAAAAAAAGAACACCGCTTGGGGGGAGGGGTCCTACTAAGCAAGTATATACAAAAGTATGAAGGCTATTGCTTAACGCATTGTAAGCTGCCCTGAGTCTCCGGAGAAAGGGCGGCATATAAATCGAATCAATCAATCAATCAATCAATCAATCAATCAATCAATCAATATTGGTTTATAAAAATTAGAGAATAAATACTATGGCAAAAAGGGAATACATAAATTGTATTGGAAATGACTAAAAGGAGGCACTGTTTTACAGTGGTTTTCCTACCTCTCAGGTCATTCGCAGTTTGTATGGGCGGGGGGGCAGCGGTCCACCCCGAGGCCCCTAACCTGTGGGGTGCCTTAGGGGTCGGTTCTCTCCCCACTACTCTTCAACATCTATATGAGGTCGCTGGGTGAGATCATTCGTGGTTTCGTGGTGAGGTATCATCAATATGCTGATGATACTCAGTAATATATCTCCACCACTGGCCACCCCGGGGATGCCCTTTCCGTGATGTCCCGCTGTCTGGAGGCAGTACGGGCCTGGATGGGTAGGAACAGGCTAAGACTCAACTCCTCCAAGACTGAGTAGCAATGGATGCCGGCATCTCGTGTTCTAGAAGTTCCATCATTTTCAATGGGGGGGGGGGGAAGGGCTCCCTCCCATCGAGAGGGCCCGCAACTTAGGTGTCCTCCTGGATTCCCGGCTGTCTTTGGAAGACTATCTTACAGCTGTGACCAGGGGGGCTTTCGCCCAAGTTCGCCTGGTGCGCCAGTTGTGCCTTTTCCTAGACCGAGATGCCCTCCGTACGGTCACTCATGCCCTGGTTACTTCTCGCCTGGATTACTGCAACTCCCTCTACATAGGGCTGCCCTTGAGGTGTACCCAGAGGCTCCATTCTGGTCCAGAATGCGGCCGCGCGGGTAGTTACGGGAGCTCCCCGTTACTCCTGTGTAACACCTCTACTACACGAGCTGCACTGGCTACCAGTGGTCCTCCGGATCCACTTCAAGGTGCTGGTACTTACCTTTAAAGCCCTATATGGCTTAGGTCCAGAGTATTTGCAGGACCATCTCCTACCCACCTCCCACCATCCTGTCTGCTCACACAGGGCTGCCCTCCTCAGGGTACCTCCTCAGGGTACCATCGGCCAGACAATGTCGGCTAGCGATGTCCAGGGGTAGAACATTCTCTGTAGGCGCTCCTGTCCTCTGGAACGAGTTACCCACCGAGCTTCGCACGGCACCTGATCTCCACTCCTTCCGTCGGGACTTAAAGACTTGGCTGTTTCAACAAATGGGTTGATCTCGATCCTCGGGTTTTATTATTTTGATTGTTGTTGTTTTAATTGGGTTTTAATGATTTTACCTTTTATCTTTGTAGGTTTTAACTTGTGTTCGCCACCCTGAGTCCTTTGGGAGAAGGGCGGCATACATGTTTTTGGTAAATAAATAAATAAAAAAAAATTGTTTACATTTGTGAACTGGCCAATACTCTGTTCAGAAAAAAAAACCATTGTATGGTTGTTTGTGCGTTTGTGTAAAATTTCAGGCCAATTTCAGGTTAAAAAGTTTTTATCCCTATCACTGCGTTTGTTTCAAGTCTTCTCCAAGACACTGTTCACATTTTTTCCCCTAAACACAGCCTTGAATGCAAAGCTATTTTCTGTTCCAACCCCATCCACAGAGACAGCATTCTAGAAGGGCCCCCAATATTTGGTACCTCAAAATGGCTTGTTCTAAATTTGAAAGAGGCTGTCCCAAAGGGATCACGTCAAGCTCAGGACAACTTTTTTGAACTCAAAAGAGTGTTGGATCAATTCTGCAGAAGTCAAAATGGCCTCTTTCAAATCCCCCCAAAAGTGATTTCCAATTCTAAACTCTTTGCACTTCTTTACACAGTTCTCATTGGTTTCCCTTTCTGAGTTTCCTTCCCTCGTTTTTGTTTTGCAGAATCACTGAAATGTCTTGGTTTTGCGGAAGGAGGAGGAAAAATTGCAGAAGGAGGAAAAATTGTGGAGGGGAGGCAGACATATCTTTGGCCTATCTCCTTACCTCAGTTGTAATACCACAGATCGGGCTTTGGTGCCCCAAGAATTTCTGGACACACTCGCTAGTTGTCGTATCCCAGAGACAAATGGTACCATCATTGGAGCCAGAGAGCTGTTGCCAAAAGGACAAGGGTCAGAAAGAGGAGTTAGAAATGCAGAAGGGGGGGGGGGACCCTTTAAAAATATTAAACTAAAGGCAAAGGTTTATTCTGTTCAGTCATGTAGTTTCCTGGTTCCATTTCCCTCCCGCTCCCCCCTTTTTTTGAAGATGTCTGACTTGGGGGGTATGACTATAAGCCGAGGCTCATGAACACTGTTATCTTCCCACCCAAAGTAGTACCTATTTACCTACTTGCATTTGCATGCTTTCAAACTGCTAGGTTTTCAAGAAGTGGGGCAAAAACAGAATAATTTTATCGCTTTAAATGTACGCTAATCAGCATACATTAAAATGAAATTTCATTGCATACAGCTCTCAAAGGGTCTCCACCTCTAATATATACTACATAAACATGAGCCCCCCCCCCCCCCCCAAACAAAGAGCTCACTCTGTCACATGGTATTTGGGTTTCGAACTGCCGACCTTCCAGTTGACAAAGGCCAACGTCCTAATCACTAGACCAGGGGTGTTAAACTCAAAGCTCGGCCCACGGGGTGCTTAGATCCGGCCCGTGGGGCCACACCAGTGGTGGGTTTCAAAAAGTTTTACTACTGGTTCTGTGGGCATGGCTTGGTGGGCGTGGCAGGGGAAAGATACTGTAAAATCCTCATTCCCACCCCACTCCAGGGGAAGGTTACTGCAAAATCCCCATTTCCTCCCAATCAGCTGGGACTTGGGAGGCAGAGAATGGATGGGGGCAGGGCCAGTCATAATTTTTACTACCGATTCTCCGAACTACTCAAAATTTCCGCTACCGGTTCTCCAGAACTGGTCAGAACCTGCTGAAACTCACCTCTGAGCCATTGTGTAAGCAGCGAAGGACCAGACTGCAGAGCCTCTGCCAGCGAAATCAGAACTTGGGAGGGTTGCACACGGCAGAGGATTGCAGGAAATGGAAGCTCAGGAGCTGGCAGAGCGCACTGGCCGCCATGAGTGACGTCGCCCCTGACACAAGTGACGTCAAGCTGGCCACACTGGTCCCCCCAAGGTCAAACACAACCCTGATGCGACCCTCAATGACATTGAATTTGATACCCCTGGTCTAGGCAAACCCAGCAGACATTAATGGTCTGCTGGGTTTGATGGACTCAGAGGAAAGGAATCTGCCACACATTTTATTATTTTTTTAGATGTATTCCCATTTTTAGAAATTTTAGAAATAACTCAAGGCTATGAACATACCTAATACTCCTTCCTTTTAATATTTTCCCCACCTCTGTGAGGTGAATGAGATTAAGAGAGAGTGATTGGCCCAAAGTTACCCAACCAGCTTTCATGGCTAAACAGGACTAGAACTCACCATCTCCTGGTTTTTAACCTGGCTCTCTTTTCCTACTGATTCACAACAGTGAACTTCAAAACGCTACATCAATGGCTAGGTGGTGGGTCCTCCTTCTTGGTCAGTGATAGAAACTAACCCATCCCCTTGTGGACTCTCCTCCTCAGGAGCCCAGAAATACATGCATTTCCCCAGACTCACCAACATGGTGCCAATCCAAGCACAGCTGGAAATCCAGTCCTGGTGGCAAAAAAGCAGGGAGCGCAAGAGAGAGGGAGTCTTCTGAAGAGGGTCCCTTACATCCCATAGAAACAAGGCCTGAGATTGGGAAGAGACACACTGAGTACAAAGCAAAGAACTGCAGCCATGTTTGCTCTATTCTTTTCTTACCAAACAGCCTTTCTTTCACCACAGTCCATACCTTGCCTTCTAAATTAATAGAATAGAATGGAATGGAATGGGGTGGGGTGGGGTGGGGTGGGTTGGGTAGGGTAGGGTAGGGTAGGGTGGACTGGACTGGACTGGACTGGACTGGACTGGACTGGACTGGACTGGACTGGACTAGACTAGACTAGACTAGACTAGACTAGACTAGACTAGACTAGACTAGACTAGACTAGACTAGACTAGACTAGACTAGACTAGACTAGACTAGCAGAGTTGTAAGGTACCTTAGAGGTTATCCAATCTCTTTTTTAAAATTTCCAATGTTGGAGCATTTACAACTTCTAGAGGCAAGTTGTTCTACTGATTCATTGTTCTGACTGTCAGGAAATCTCTCCTTAGTTCTAGGTTGCTTCTCTCCTTGATGAGTTTACACCCATTGCTTCTTGTCCTGCCCTCAGGTGCTTTGGAGAATAGCTTGACTCCCTCTTCTTTGTGGCAGCCCCTGAGATATTGGAACACTGTTATTTTGTCTCTCCTAGTCCTTCTTTTCTAATTGCATTAAACTAATTTAATGCAATTAGTTCCAGCAACCATTCTTTATATGTTTTAGCCTCCAGTCCCTCCCTACTTTCTTAGACACTCATTTCTCATAGGCCAGAAAGATTAATATGTAGGCTACGAGGGATTCTAAGCAGGTGACTAGGTGAGCAAACCACTCCAGCAGATATTTGTTAGGAGATGGAGCCTCACCATTCCACCGCACATCTGATGAATGTGCGCTGGCCAATATTCTTGGACTGGAGTTTCAGGGGGCAAATTGGGTGTGGCATGGAAGCTGTACCCCAGAAGCTCCTCCCATCTTTGGCACATGCTAAAATTCTTCTGCCCTTGGGTTAAGGTCATAGGATAACCTTACCCGGTCTTTGCTTCCGGTAGCAAGGTAGTTGCCGTCAAGGCTGAAAGCACAACAGGTCACCCCAGAAGTGTGACCACGGAGGATGGAGAGTGGTGAAATGCCAGTGTCTAAGGCAGGTCCTGGTCTCAGGGTCTCTGAAAGCCACAGCCCAATGGTGAAATCCTCTGGAAAAATAAATATATAGATGAAGGTAAAAGTGAAGAGCAATCAATACGTTTGTAACTTAGGGAAATATATTTCAACCTGAATTCTTTCAACATCTCCTTCTTCTAACCGAACAACCATCTGAATATTGATATTTTAAACTCAAATATTTTTTTTAAAATTTGATTTATATGCCGTCCTTCTCCGGAGACTCAGGGCGGCTTACAATGCGTTAAGCAATAGCCTTCATACTTTAGTATATATTTATACAGAGTCAGCTTATTGCCCCCACAATCTGGGTCCTCATTTTACCTACCTTTGAAAGGATGGAAGGCTGAGTCAACCTTGAGCCTGGTGAGATTTGAACTTGCAGTAATTGCAGGCAGCTGACGTTAATAACAGTGCTTTAGTCTGCTGTACCACCAGGGCTCTTAAACCCCATTCTCCTCCTGCGTTCCCCTCAGCCTGGAACAGCTGATAGTATTCCAGGAGGCAGATTCAACCAACAATCAGCTGCTCGTGCTAAATCAGGCTGTGCCGAAGCTGACCAAGCTGTTTGCTGTTTGCTGCAAGGAGGCAAATTGCTGGGAGGCAGAGGTTTTTTTTCTTGTTTTCCTCCCAAAAAGCTAGGTGCATCTTATATTCCGTATGCCTTATAGTCCAAAAAATATGGTAATTCCAACTAAGCTGAATCCTACTTAGTTATCAAGCCTAGACAAGGTTAACCAGATACTGCTATGTGAATTTCGTTGAATCCTCCTGGGAGCGTCTCCCTTTCTTTGCTCAATCGTTTCTGGTTCTTGAAGTCCTCAAAGAAACCCCTGATTGGTTCAAGCAATCCCTCTGGGACTCACCTGAGACAGAAGCCACCAGTTTATCAGACACCCCAAGGCCCATCACAGCTTTCTCGTGAGCCTTGAAATGATGGCAGCAATCAGAGCTGCTCTCAAAAGTCTTCCAGACACGAAGGGACCCATCGCCAAGGCCCGCAACCAAAAATACATGGTGTAACCAGACCAGGCTACAGACAGCCACATCGCTTCCTTGCAAATGAATCGGGGTTGTCTGAAAGCCTACAAGAATGAAAGAACATACACAGATTTTAAAAATATTTAAGGTTTCATACTCTAATGACAAAGAACCTGTTAGGGGCTGGATGGGGAGCAATGAGTGGAAACTGAACCCCGGCAATATTGAGTGGTTCTGGGTTTGGGGTTCTTTGGTCCATGGAGAATTGCCACCTTTGGTCTCGGATGGAGTGGCACTGGCCCAAATAGACCCAGTGCATAATTCTTCTGGACTCACAACTCCTGCTCAAACATCAAATGGCAGTTGTGGCCAGGAGGGCTTTTGTGCAACTGTGGGTTGGGCTGTTCTTCCAATGGGCAGTTTTGCCAGGAAATTAGGCTTCCACTTATTTCTTTTGACCTAAATTATAGTTCATCTAGGGCATTGATCATCATGTAGAACTTCAGCTGAAAGAGCCAGTAATTAGGATTACCATCCATGAGGCTAAAAATTAAATACAGTTTCTACACTTCAAGTAATAAAGACTGATGTTCTGTTTCAGGCATCAAACAATTGGGAATGAAAGGGATGGATGGATGGATGGATGGATGGATGGATGGATGGATGGATAGAGATAGAGATAGATAGTGATATATATATATATATATATATATATATATATATATATATATATA
>WNWU01013381.1:527486-564652 GCA_012654045.1 Ptyas mucosa | reverse complement strand
ATAGATAGATAGTAAAGAGAGAGAGAAAGATAGAGATTGATAAGAGATAGATAGATAGAGATAGATAGCAATAGATAGATGATAGAGATAGATAGCGATAGCAATAGAGAGAAAGAGAGAAAGAAAGAGACGGAGTAGATGAACAAAGGAGGATGAACAAAGGGAGGGAGGAAGGGAGAGAAGGAAGGTTCCGCCACAGTTCCCCATAATAAATAAAGGAATCAAGCTGCATTATGCCTCCAGAAGAAACTTCCAACCATAATTGTCTTACGCCAAGGTTGGCTGTAGATCCAGATGCCATCTGAATGGTGTCCCACGGCCAATTGGCTTCCATCAAGATTTGAGGCCATGCACAGAGCCGGGGAAAGAGTTCTTGATCCTAAAGTGGTCCAAAATTGCCCCGAGTGGCCTTTGAAAATCTGAACCTGTGCATCAAGATACAACGATCAATTAGACAACATTTCATTGGTTTGTCGCATTTGTGACTAAATTCCAGTGTAGACTGCATCGGATTTTATACAAGTGGGTGTGTCTTTATTTAATAATGAAAGTGAGTTTCCAGCGGAATAAATGGTTTAGAAAATGAGCTAATGCTGCATATTGTAGACTGCTTCTGAGTTGGAAAAATGTGAATTAGAAACCAATTTTTCCTAAGGCTGGGCTCTTTGGGTCTCTCAGAATCCTCACCCAGCTTGAATCTTCTCACTCCTTCCCATAGACTATGGGTATTTCACATGCCTTCTTTATAAAAGAAAAGGTTATATTTGTAAATCTTACTTTTATTGTTATCTTTATTTATTTTATTTATTTATTTTATTTTTATTATTATCATCATTTATCACTCGATTTGCATGTAATGTACAATGAGAGCTTATGGACTGGAAACAAATTCCTTGTGTATCACGCTTAGCCAATAAAGAACTGAATTCTATTCTGTTCTGTTCTGTTCTATTCTATTGTAATTCTATTCTGTTGTAATTCTATTCTATTCTCATGACAAACCATTTTTAATTATTTATATATAGAGAGGGGGGAGAGAGGGAGGGAGAAGAATCTCAATAAAAGTAATATATATTACTTTTAATAATACTTTTAATAAGGAGTCCTGGTGGCGCAGTGGACTAATTCACTGTTATTAAGATCAGCTGCTTGCAATTACTGCAAGTTCAAATCCCACCAGGCTCAAGGTTGACTCAGCCTTCCACCCTTTCTAAGGTAGGTGAAATGAGGACCCAGTTTGTGGGGGCAATAAGCTGACTTTGTATAAATATACAAAAAGTATGAAGGCTATTGCTTAACGCACTGTAAGCCGCCCGGAGTCTACGGAGAAGGGCGGCATATAAATCAAATTTTATATATTGATGAATTTATAGAAGTCTACACTAGATTGGAGAACCGGAAGCATTGTGGCAAGACTAACTGGAAAATAGCAGGCTCTGACAAGCCTGGAGAAAATCCAGCCAGACAAACCACTGTTGGGGAGTCTTCAGATCAGATCTGTCTTGTAGGGATGGTGAAGAAGGAGAGGCACCTCAGACGACCAAGAGAAACAGGCAAGTTCTTTGGGAGGTTGGAGGATACTCTTCGATCTGGCAGCAGGGGCGGGGGCCATTGCAACCATCATGAAGCTGGGGCAACTGAAATAAGAATTGTGCAGGAGCGGTGTTTTGGACGGAGTATTGGTACCGGGTGAGTGATTGGCCAGCTCACAGGCAAAAAAGAAATATTTTAAAATTTTTAAAAAGAGTCCCGGTGTGGAAACAGCAGCTAATTAGCATTGGGGAATGTTAATGGAGGGAGAGGAACAAAGCAGAAGTTAAAGCACTAAAGCCCAGAAAGGACCTTGATATTTGGAATTGGAAATTGTATTTGGAAATATTAAAAACACTATAAGAAAAAGAAACCCCAAAGAAAATAGTTTTGAATAGGATTGGACATAATTTTTAAAAAATGGAACTTTAAAGGAAGAACAAAGAGGAACTCAAAATAGAAAAGCCCTATAAAGGATATTCTAATTGGATTTGAAAGTGAAGTGTAAACTTGAATTTGGGATATATAAAAATAAAGAAGAGAAAGAAGAAATTTGAAAAACATTTGATAAGTGGATTTATCACACGAATTGGACATTTTGTTAAGAGGTTGATTTGAAACCTGTGGATAGGAGAGAGACATCTACTGGTGGAAAAAAAGCACTACACCGAGCACTTTGAAAGCTGGAAAAAATTACAGTGACCTTGATCTACAAGAGCCATGAGAAATTTTAAGGAGGATTTGTTTTTCTTTTCAACTGTTTGACTTTGATAACCAAAGGAGGTGGAAAATAATAAAAAATTAAATTGGAGTCAAAAACAAACCAGAACATCAAAATGTGGCAGGAACTAATTGAGATGGTTAAAATGGTGCATGTACCATTTGATTTGGATAGGAAAAAACCAAGAATTATGTCAGAACATACTCAACTGGATAAACAGGCTATGGACAAGAAGCAAGAAAACAGCACTGAAGATAAAGACATTGATGAAAAATTAAATGATTACATTGGGAGTAACAATGAAAAAAAGAGAAGGGTTAGGATAAAAACCAATAAAAAAGAAGCAAATGAAAGGAAGGAAAGAAAAGGGGGAAAGGTTAGAGAAAAATATTTTAAAGATTACACTGGGATTAACAGTGGTAAAAATAGAAAGGGTAGGAAGAAGAGAGGCAAGAAAAGGGGAAGAGAGTAGACGGGAAAATTAAATGAGATTAACAGTGGGGAAATAAGAAAGGTGAGAGGAGAAAAGGGAAATAGATCAGATGGGATTTAGGGCAAACTAAGTGAGTAATGGATTTAAAAGTTAAAGGAAGGATAGAGGAGAAAAGACATAACAACTACAAAAAGAAAAAAAGAAAATAAAAGATTGGGATAAAAGGAGGATTTTAAGAGGTGGTTTGTTGGATGGACCAAGAGAAAATGGTTAAAAGGAGTAATTAATGGAAAGGACGAAGGATAATACGATATATACTTATAGTAACAATTGAATTGTATTATTATTAATATTGGTGATTGTAATATTTGAATAAGTTGAAACATATTGTGTAACCTGAATGGTAGAATGGAGAACAATAATGGAAAGAAGGAAAGGATATATATAGAATTGTATTAATATTAGTATTGTAAAAATTGAATTTAAGGTAATGTAAAATTATAATTGAAATTATTATGGGATAAGATATAGAAATTTAAATGAAATTGAAGTGGAATAAGTACTATTAATATTGGTGATTATATTAACATTAGTATCGTAAAAACTGAATTCAAGGTAATGCAGAATGATAATTGAAATTATTTATTCAGAGAGGAAGACAAATAGAAATGAGGATACAAATTGTGAAATATAAAATGATCTATTTAAAAGGAATTAAGAAATGGAAATCTAAATGAAATGGAAATGGAATAAGATATTTCTATTTTAAAAAGGTGGTGTAGAAAATAAATTTGAAGAAATATATTGCTTTTGGTAAAATGGTAAAATGATTAACAAGGAAATAAGATATGATAAATTGGTCCAACCAAGAAAATAATTGATATTAAGAAATAATTGTGAAATATTAAGTTAAAAATTAGAAATTAAGGATGGAAATGATTGTTTTTAAATTAAAGGGTTTCAATAGAGAAAAGGCAACACTGAGAAATATTTGTGATAAAGGGAGAAATAAGAGAATGAAATGAAATAAAATTAAGATTAGGAGGTTAGGGCGGATGGCAATATTGATTATATATTAAATATTAAACAGAGATTAAAAGCAAAAAAGTAGAAAAGGAATAATATGGCAGAAATTGAAATATATAAATTAAATTTTGAGAAAATAAGTTGTATAAATTTTGACTTGGTCAATACTCTATTCAGAAAAAAATGTGTGTTTGTTTTAAAAAAATAAAAAAACTTATATAAAAAAAGAAGTCTACGCTAGATTATTGTGTGTTTGTGTGGTGTAGTGTTTTTCTATTGAAGCACCTGGTCTACCCCAATATGGGAGGGAGCATTATCAGCAAATATAAATTACACACACACACACACACACACACACATATATATATATGTAGGTCTTTGGTTATTCGGGTTTTCTCCCGCGTAAAATTGGAAACTTAAGAAGAAATTTTAAATGTTTTAATTGATTTGTTAGTTTTAAATTTTGGGGCCAAATTTATATATATTTTAATTGCTTTTAATATTTGTATTTCATGTTTTTAATTCCGGCTGTACACCGCCCTGAGTCATCAGGGAGAAGGGCAGTATATAAATTGAAAAATAAATAAATAAAATAAATAAAGTGTCTTGGTGACGTTTCGACGAAGTCTCATTCGTCATCTTCAGGCTGGTGTTTTCGGCTTCATGCTTCTAGGAGAAAACCCGAATAACCAAAGACTTACATACAAACACCCGCAAAAACCTCAGAAAACATATATATATATAAACACTGGATGGTTCCCAATCAGCATTAATCTATGGTAGACTTCTGTAAATTCATCAATGTACCAGCAGAAATTGAAATTATGATTGGTACATTATAAGTGCAATAGAGCTTTCTAATATCTGCTCAAACCAACTCATCAATCCTTATGTCCCTCCCATCAGTCTTAAACCTCATTCAGTGTGATCAAAGTTGCACCTTGCAGTCTTCTCCTGCTGTGAGAAGTTTTTCATCGGAAAGGAACTGAGCCACCGAGGTACATCCAGAGTGAGCCTTGAATGAACCCAGGATGATGGCCTCCTGCCATGACCAGAGGGTGACGGAACCAGCCAAAGTAGCCGCCACCAAAACTTTCCCAGTGGAAGAGAAGGAAATGCAGTGGATGGAGGCATCATGATCCTTCATGACCTGCAAAAGACAATGGTGATCAAAGACAACTGTCTTCTTCCTCAAGACTCCCAGAGCCAGTTCCATTGATTGACAGGTCTTCCTCAATCATCAATCTCCCAGTTATATGCCGAGTCCCTCTCAAACTCACCGAGATCTTGCTCATTCCATTCGTATCCAAGAGGGTGACCGATCTGTCCCATGCACCGATAGCCACAAACTGACCATTTGGATGAAAGGTCACGCAGTTCAAGGGGCATGAGAAGTCCCACTGGTGGAGCACATGTCCTTGGGCAGCTTCCCAGAGCTAAGAAATTTTTTAAAATAGTAAGAAATTGAGAGTTTTGTCAATGCTTATGTTGTTATTGTTATTGTTATTAACTGATCAGTCTATAGGCCCGTAATGGCGAACCTATGGCATGCGTGCCACAGGTGGCACCCCTAGCCATATCAGTGGGCATGCCAGCTCAGCTCTGGCGTGCATGCACGCACTGGCCAGATGATTTCAGGCCTTCTGGACCCACCAGAAGTAGGGAACCGGGGTGTTTCCCGCCTCGGGGGGGCCGGGGGGGGGAGGCCCATTTTTCTTTCTCACCTGGCTCCAGATCCACTCTGTGCCCCTGGGGAGGGCAAAAACAGCCTTTCCCACTCCTTCAGAGGCCCTCCAGAGGCCTGAAACAGTCCATTTCCCAACTCCCGGTGGGACAGGAAGTAATGTTTTTGCTGTCCCCAGCCTCCAGAGACTCCTAGAGAGGCCTTCCCCACCCCCAGAATTCTCTAGCCAGCCATGTTGGCTGGGGAATTCTGGGAATGGAAGTCCACACGCCTTCAAATTGCCAAGATTGAGAAACATTGCTTTAAGCTGTATCTCGCTTAATTTATGCTTAAATCTAGTTCTATTTGCCCCCCCACCTTCCTAGGGGTGAAATCCAGCAGGTTCTGGAGAACTGGTAGCAGAAATTTTGAGTAGTTTGGAGAACTGGCAAATACCACCTCTGGCTGGCTCCAGAGTGGGGTGGGAATGGAGATTTTGCAATATCCTTCCCCCAGGAGTGGGGAGGAAATGGGGATTTTGCAGTATCTTTCCCCTGCCATGCCCAGCAAGCCACGCCCACAGAACCAATAGTAAAAAAAACTTGGATTTCACCACTGCCCTTCCCCTAAACCCAGTCAATAATACCTTAAGAGTGCCATCCAATGATACTGAAGCTAATAATTTACAATCTGAATTGATGCAGCAGTCCGTAATTTGGGCCTTGTGAGCATCCTTGCTCAAGATCCTGAAACAATAAAAAAACAGAAAATCTGAAGGCAGCACTCAGATGTGCTGGTTAGGTGTCCTGAATTAATGCAGGAACACTTTTTTAAAAAAGTGTATATTAATTAGGAGTTTTATGTCAGGTAATCAAGAAGTTTAAACAAGAAGGAAACCAAAGAAACAATGCACAAGAAAAAGAAACAACAGTTATGAAATACAGTGAGTTCCAACCTACTCTGTAACAGTTCATTATCTACCATCCCTCTAACAGAACAAATGGCTGTCCATTATTTCCTGAAATATTTTATGTTGAAATATCTGAAATCTTTTCCTAGATATTTGATAAATCACTTCCATGCCTCCCTTAATCTGCATCTTTTCTAGTCACCCAAATCATAAATCATCATTATCATTTTTTCAGCAACAATTCCCTATCAGATTTATAGTCATTCAAATAAGTTTTTCTCATTTTTTTCTTCTAATCAAGCAAGTTAATTTCTCAGGTGGCATATGCCACCTATAAAACATTTTATATTGATTTTCCTTATATGCAGTTTAAAGAAAAATCAGCTAAATGTTGGAAGTGTCATCAACTACCAGGATCATATTATCATATGTGGTGGACATGTCTGGAAACTAAAAACTATTGGATTAAAATTAAGACTTGGTTGGAGGAAATGATACATCAACATATTGAATTTAAACCAGAGTTGTTCCTACTGGGTAACCTACCTGAAAAAATTAGCAAGGAAAAAGTTATCTGATAATACATGTAATAACAGCTGCAAGGATTGTCTATGCACAAAATTGGAAAGCGGAGAAAATATCTTTGGAAGAAGAAGTAATAAAAAAACCTTAGATTGTGCAGAAATGAATAGATTAACTTTGATGATTATAGATAGGGAAGACTCAGAATATTTTAAAATATGGAATGATTTTTATTATTGGGTGGAGAAGAGATATAAATGATTAATTATATAAGTAATGTAAAAATATGTGATAAGTTGAATATTCTGTTAGTGATGAATTGATATTGTGGACTGGATAAGGATCAAGATAGAAATAATGACAACTATGCAGAAAAAGAAAGAACTTTGGAAGATAACACCGAGATGTCACAGGGAAGAGAAAACTGATATTAACTTTGCCATCTTGGTAAACTGACATTTTCACAAATTGATTAGTTACTTTTTTTTACTTTAGTATTATTTGTCTAGTTGCTTTAGCATTGTCTAGTTTATTAATTGATTGTCTAGTAGATTACTATTTTAGATAAATTGATTCATTGTCTAACTGATTAATTAGTGTTATTAATTCCGCTTTAATTAATTGCTTATCATATTGAATAATTGTTATTGATTAGTGTGTCATCGATTATCAACAAATAAGAGATTAACTAATCCATAGCAGCAAATAACAGATTATACATCTACAAAACAAATCCACCATGCCAAGCAAAAGATCCAAAAAAGCCACTACCAAAACCTCCCCAAATAAACACATCTCTACCAACAATGACCTAGACGACTCCTGTACATGCTTTAAATGTTCTGCAACTATCAATAATAATGAAGATACCATTAAATGCCACACAGGTGCCATTTACATAGACTTCTGCACAACTTTTGATTCAGTGGTACACAACAAATTACTTCTAAAACTCAAATCCTATGGCATTTCTGGACTCCTACATAAATGGATAGCTGCCTTCCTGTCAAACAGACAAGTGGTCAAAATAGGAAGTGCTCTATCAAATCCTGTACATGTTAATAGCAGTGTTCCCCAAGGCAGTGTCTTAGGTCCAACACTCTTCATACTTTACATAAATGACCTTTGTGATCATATTAAAAACAACTGTGTTCTCTTCGCTGATGATGTTAAACTATTCAACACCACCGACAATGCAACTACCCTTCAAAAAGACCTTGACTATGTGTCAGATTGGTCTAACAAGTGGCAACTTCAAATATCAACCAACAAATGCTGTCTTGCACATTGGCAAAAAAAAATCAAAACATAAAATACAAATTAGATGGACATGACCTTGTAGATGATCCCCACTCTGTCAAGGACCTTGGAGTACTCATTTCTAATGATCTAAGTGCCCGAACCCACTGTAACAACATTGCTAAAAAGGCATTAAGAGTTGTTAACCTGGATCTTCCGGCGGCGCCACAATGCATTGAGGACGCTCCGACTCGAGCGCCCGTCCCGCGGTCTCGTAAAAGCCCCCGAACAGCTGGCCAATGCTGTCGGGAGGCTTGAAAAGTCTCTCCTTGGGCAAAGGGGAGAGTGAAGAGCAGGCTGGTGGGGGTAGAGCTCCCTGGGAGCCCCCAGAGGATTCTCTGGGGTGCAAAGGGTGTGAACTCCCCAGAAACCAGCCAAGCAGCTCCGGACCCGGAACGACTCTGCAACGGCAGAGCCAAATGCCGCAACCGCATCTGCGGGTGTTTTTTAGGATTTTAAATGGATTTTATACCATACGCAGGCGAGACTAGCCAGGAGAAACAAAATTGCAAGTATTCAACTTAACTCCAAATTTTTTTGTATATTGCCTCCTTCGGAACTATTAAGGAAATAGGATACAAAATGGCGATTGAGGCTTGAAAGGGTGTGAAAGTGAAAGTGACTTTAAAGTGCTGATAGAGCCTCTATTTGTTGCTAAGAAGTTATTTTGTTATTGTTTCATTAGAAGGAGGATTTTTTTAAAGACTGTTTTAAATAAATTGAAAAAGTATTTCTTTTATTTGGCTGCTTTTAAATAAAAAGGAGAAAAGAGAAGAAAGAAGGAAGAAGGAAGGGGAAACTAATCTATCTTTAAGATGGCTACGAGACCTCCAACAGTAAAGACTCTTCCCACAAAGGAGCCAGGCAGTGCTGGCAATTCCCCTGCTCATACATCAAAACTGCAAGCTTTTACTCCCCAAACAGAAACACAGGTTTTAACAATTGTAATGATACAAGAAGCCTTAAAAGTCAGAGGGGAAGCTCACAGCTGTGATTGATGATAGGATTCAATCTGTTACAGAAGGGCTCACAGCAGTGATTGATGAGAAAATTAAAGCAGTCTCAGATGCTCAGATGATATTTTAATACGAAACAATGAAATTAGGGAAGATGTACTTTCTGCATTTCAAGGCTTGGCAGCTCATGCTGAAACGTTGGATGATAAAATTGAAGAAGTAAAAGAATTTAACCAAATTTTGGACAGTAAACTTGAGCAGGCCCAGGGAAAAATGGAAAGATCTGAGGCTGATGTGACTATGATCCAATACAGAGAAATGGAGTTCACTCTAAGAATAAAAGGAGTGAAGGAAAACAAACAAGAAAATTTGACAGAAAAGATGGTAGAGGCATTGGCACAGATGATGGGGGACCAGAAGCGCAAATTGGACTGGCAAATTGACAAAATATATAGAGTTAACTCATGGGTGGCCAGGCAGAAACATTTACCCAGAGACATTGTAATATACTTTACTACAAGACAAATACGTAATGAAATTTTACCGGCCACATTTAAAAAAAAGCTTCAAGTTGAAGGACAAGAAGTGATGACAATGAAGGAGATTCCCCCGAAAATGTTAAAAGCTAGAAGAGAGTATTCTTTTTTGGTGGATGAGTTGAGAAATCACCAGATACAATATAGATGGGATGTTCCAGCTGGCATAGTGGTGAATTACTCTGGGGAAAGATACAGGCTTAACACAATAGAGAAAGCAAGAGATTTTTATGTAAATGTATTAAAGGCTGGGAGATCAAAATCACCTGAAATCAAAGGCAAGAAACAACCAATTGAGGAGAGACTACAGGAGAGAGAAGAGTTGCTGGCAGTAGCTCAGGGGGGAATCTCGACTAGTCAAGAAGACCTTCTTCAGATACAGATGATTGATATATCAGGAGAACCAAAGGATCAAAGACAGACCAGAGCGGCTACAGCCAAACATAAGGAAGAGCTAAGACTGCAACAATTACAGATGGTAACTCGAGAAACTACTAAAACAGAAGCTGTGGGAGGAGCCAGACCCAAAGGTCAATTAAAGCTAGAAAATCAGCAAACGCTCCAAAGGCTTCAGAGATTTAAGGATGGGAACTAGGTTCCTAACCTGGAATGTTAATGGTTTGAATTCACCTCAGAAATATTTTGAAAAATATTTTGTTATCTTAAACAATTTAAAAATGATGTGATTTGTCTACAAGAGACTCATATTAGATTACAAGATCAAAAATACTTAATAAACACAAGACTGGGTCTACATTATGTTGCAGTAGCACCGGACAAAAAAAATGGCATAGTCAATTATTTGAAGAAGGACTTAAATGCTAAACTAATTGAAGCGGAGGATCAAGGAAGATTTTTAGCAATAGAAGCTTTAATAAAAGGGGAAAAATTGCTTATAGTTGGATTTTATGCACCAAACCAACAACAAGAAACTTTTTATAGATCTTTACATGTAAAACTGACACAATGGAATTATAAATCATGCAAACAAAGTCCTCTTACAAGAGCAAAACTGCCAAAATCCTTTTTTGATTTGATGGAGGATTGGGAGTTGAAGGATATTTGGCAGGACAGAAATCCAACAGAAAAAGACTTTACTTTTTTCTCAGATAGACATCAGTCTTTTTCGAGGATTGATTTTATTCTAATAACTAATGATCTTTTCCCCAGGGTGAAGAGTACGAAGATTTTTCCAAGAACATTAACTGATCACAGTCCAGTCTGGGTGGAAATGGAGTATGGGAAGGGACCCAAAAGGTCCTGGAGATTAAATGAAAATTTGTTTAGATATGAAGAAAATGTAAAGGAATGTAATAAATTTATGAAATAATGTTTTGTTATAAATATGCAAAAGGGTACCCCTATGGAAATGGTGTGGGACACAAGTAAAGTATACATGCGAGGTATTCTGATATATCTGAATAATAAATTTAGAAAGAAACAGGGGGAAAAAACAAGGTTGTTAGAAGAAGAAATAAAGAAAAAAGAACAAATTTTGATAGTGAATCCAACAGAGAAAAAAACTAAAGAGGTAATTAACTTACTGAAAGGACAATTCAATATGTTGATAGCAGATCAAACAGCAACTAAACTACAATATGCTAAACATAACACATTTTGCAATGCTAATAAACCGGGTAGGTGGTTAGCGTATTTGTTGAGAAAAAAGCAGAGTCAAAGGACAATAGAAAAAATAAAATATAATGGGAAAGAGGTCTATCAGCAAGATTTGATAAAGAAGTCTTTTCTAGAGTTTTATTCAAAATTATATATGGCTGATAAAACTCAAGATATGGATATAGATAGATACAGAAAGAGAATATTTTTTTAGTTTCTCAAGAGCAAAGGGATATTTTAAATCAGCCAATAACGTCTGAAGAAATTATGTCTGTAATTAAAGAATTGAAGTCAGGTAAGGCCCCGGGGACGGATGGTTTGACAACTGTTTATTATAAAAATTTACAGCTAGAGATGTTGGACTCACTGAAAGAATTATTTAATAATATACAACAAGGAGGTTTGATACCTCCATCTTGGAAGACAGCTTTTATCTCTTTAATACCAAAGGAAGGCCAAGACCATTCAGATCCAAAAAATTGTAGGCCTATATCACTTCTAAATACAGATTACAAGATTTTTGCTAAGGTGTTAGCAAACAGGCTAATGAAAGTTATGCAACAAATGATACATCATGATCAGACAGGTTTTATAAATGGCAGACAAATGAAAAGTAATGTAAGACATATCGTTAATATATTAGAGTATTTGGGGAGGAATAACCAGGTCCCTGCAGCGTTAATATTTCTTGATGCAAAGAAAGCGTTTGATCGATTGAATTAGCAATTCTTACTGAAATTAATGGAAAGGATGAAGTTTGAAGATTATTTTGTGCAATCAATTAAGGCAATATACCAGAGACAAACAGCTCAAATAATAATTAATGGAGGCTTAACTGATAATTTTAAAATAGAAAAAGGTACAAGGCAAGGTTGCCCTTTGTCTCCATTGTTGTTTATTTTGTCATTGGAAATATTGCTAAACAAAATATGTGGGTCAGAAAGAATAATGGGAATTAAAATTAGACAGCACGAGTATAAATTACGTGCATTTGCAGATGACTTGGTGGTTACCTTAACCCAACCATTACAATCTACTAAGGTTTTGATGGATATAATTAAGGACTATGGACAAGTATCTGGTTTTAAAATAAATGCAGTCAAAACAAAGATAATACCTAAAAATATGACTGTGGAACAAAAAGAGGAGATGGAGGGTACAACGGGATTTGAAGTTGTTAAAAAGGTCAAGTATTTAGGGATTAATATCCTGACAACAAATATGAAACCGTATCAGCATAATTATGAACCACTGTGGCATAAAATACAAACAGAGATGCAAAGTTGGGAAAAATTGCAACTGTCATTGTTGGGAAGGATAGCTGCAGTAAAGATGAATGTTTTGCCAAGGTTTCTGTTCCTTTTTCAAATGATACCTATACTTTAAAAAGATAAAAATTTGAAGGAGTGGCAAAGGGGTGTAAATACTTTTATTTGGGCAAGGAAGAAACCACGAGTAAAACAGAGAATAATGCAGGATTCTAGGGAAAGAGGAGGCCTTAAAATGCCCAATTTAGGGTTGTATTATGATGCAGCTGCCTTGTCGGCAGTTAGTGACTGGGTTAATCTAACGGAGGAAAGGATATTAAATATAGAGGGATGTGGCCTGGTTTACGGCTGGCATGCTTATTTACTGTATGATAAAAGGGTAGATACTATTTTTAAAAGCCACATATTGAGAAGTGCTTTGCTGCGTGTCTGGAAGAAATATCGATATAAATTAAATGATAAATTACCAATTTGAACAATACCCAGACACACGATAGAGAATATAACTATAGAGCAAAAACAAGATGGGATTACATATAAAGAATTTTTGTATAAGGATGGAAATATATTTCAATTAAAAACTATTCAGCAATTAAAAGAGGAAAGAGTGATTAAAACATGGTTTCAGTATGGCCAGCTACAGGCCAGATGGATAGAAGATCAAAAAAACGGTATTTTGTTTCAGGATGAGAATTTGATTAAACAAATAAGAGATCAAAGCCAAATGCACATAAAAAGGTTATATAATGCATTAGTGAAAATAAATTCAGAAACTGAATTAGTTAAGGATTGCATGATTAAGTGGGCCCAAAATATAGGGGAAGTAATACCGCTAGATACGTGGGAAAATATATGGGTTAGGAATGTAAGATTTACACAAGCTCAAAACTTAAGAGAAAATTTTTATAAAATGTTTTAAAGATGGCATTTAGACCCGAAAAAATTAGTTTGTATGTATCCAAATCTTCAGCCCAAATGCTGGAGATGTGAGAGCCAGGATGCCACATATTACCATATATGGTGGACTTGTAAAAAAATTAAGGTGTTTTGGGTCAAAATTTGGTAGATTATTCAAAATATTTTAAAGAAAAAGATTAAATTTATTCCACAGTTTTTTCTGTTGGGAATAATTATGGATTGTACAGTAATAGAAACAAAGTTAATTTTAAATTTAATAACAGCAGCAAGGTTATTGGTGGCACAATATTGGAAGAAGGAAGATATACCCACCATTGAAGAATGGACACTAAAGGTAGTGCATTTGGCGGAAATAGCGAAAATCTCCGCATATCTTAGAGACTATTCGAATGAAAGATATATAACGGAATGGAGAAGATGGATTGATTATATTCAGAACAAATATCGGACCAAAAAACTTATGGTCAAACTTATGAATGAAATATTTTGAATTTGTTAGTGTTTTATGTGTATAGGGTTTTGGGTGACAGGAGTTAAAGATCTAGGTTTAATGGAAGTTCAATGTATTGTTAGTTGATTATAGCTTAAGGTTTGTTAAATGTTATATCCTGTGCTAGTCCTGGGAAGTTCAGGGAGGCCGGGGGGGGGGGGAAGGGGGAGGGGAGAGGGGAGGGGGTGGTTAGGGGGGGGGGTGGTGGGGGGGAAATGTTTGTATCTTTTATAAAACGTTTTAATTAAAAAAAAAGAGTTGTTAACCTAATCTTGCATAGCTTCTTCTCTGATAATGTTGTTCTACTAACTAGAGCATACAAAACCTTTGCTAGACCAATTCTTGAATACAGCTCATCTGTCTGGAACCCGCACTGCATTATTGGACATAAATACATTCGAGAGAGTCCAGAGATACTTTACAAGAAGAGTCCTCCATTCCTCTAACTGCAATAAAATACCTTATGTCACCAGACTTCAAATTTTGGGCTTAGACAACTTAGAACTACGCCGACTTCAGTCTGACCTAAGCATAGTACATAAAATTATCTGCCACAATGTACTTCCTGTCAATGACTACTTCAGCTTCAACCACAACAATACATGAGCAAATAATAGGTACAAACTCAAGGTAAACCATTCCAAACTCGATTGCAGAATATATGACTTCAGTAACAGAGTGGTCAATGCCTGGAATGCACTACCTGACTCTAGTTCCTTCCCCAAACCCCCAAAACTTTAACAAACTGTCTACTGTTGACCTCACCCCATTCCTAAGAGATCTGTAAGGGGCGTGCATAAGTGCACCAGCGTGCCTACCGTCCCTGTCCTAATATTCCTTTTTACTGACGCTTTTCATGTATTCAAATTATGTTTATACTTTTACCTGTTATCTTATATATGCTTGACAAAATAAACTTATGACGTATGACTATGGCAAGAGTATTAACCCTCAAAGAAGGCCACTAGAAGAAAAAAAAAGCTATTAGTGCAAGAAAAGTGAAGATAGAGCAGCCAGGTCCTTCTTCTTTTTTATAATCATTTGGCTCTAAATTAAATGCACTTTCATTTATTACATTTCCTATCTCAAAATAGACAGAAATTGTGTCCTGGTCTTTGCATTTGTGGTTGGAGGGAGATCCAGAGGCGCTGATAAAGGTGACCCAGGGTCTACAGGCAGCTCAAGACCATCAGATTGCCCATCCCAAGGTTTTAAACTGTAACCCTACTTTAAATTTTACAAATACAGGCTGTCAACACTCTCCAGTCTCATTAATTCCATGGATAGCATCTCCGTTTCCTTTCTTTTAGAATAACAGAGGTCAAAGGGACTTTGGAGGTCTTTTAGTCCAACCTCTGGTCAAGCAGAAGACACTATACCATTTCAGACAAACGGTTGTCTAATCTCTTTTTAAAAACCTCCTGTCAGGTGTGTCTCCTTTCAAAACTCAAGAAAGAAACCCCCCCAATTCCATGTTTGTAGAGAAAGGTACTTTTACCGACTATGAACTGGTTGCAGCGAAAGAAAATCAAAATCTGAGGCAATTACATATTGAAAGCATCCCCAAATCCCTCTCTCCAAGGACCCACGTTGAGTGTACAATCCACATCGCCCCAAGGTGTCACGTGGGGTACCTCTTCAGACGGCCCCCATCTATCTGGTAAGCTGAAGCAGTTGACCTTGACAACTATCATCTCTCTCTGCAGCTGCTATGAAGACAGTGAGAATTTTCCTCCCTTTTCGTGACATCTCTACCAGCTCACTCCCCCCCTCCACTCCCAAATACCAGCAATGCCTCCCCACTCCCGTTACAGTAGCAGCTGAAAGCAAGCAAGCATCATAGAGCCGTGATGGTGAACCTATGGCACGGGTGCCACAGGTGGCACACGGAGCCATATTGGTGGGCACGTGAGTGTTGCCCTAGCTCAGCTCCAGCACGCATGCACACACCGGCCAACTGATTTTCAGGCCTTCTGGTCCCACTGGAAGTCGGGAAACTGGCTATTTCCAGCCTCCAGAAGGCCTCCGGTGGGATGGGGAAGGCTGTTTTTGCCCTCCCCAGGCTCCTAGAAAGCCTCTGGAGCCTGGGGAGGGGGAAAAACGGGCCTAACGGGCCCACCGGGCCATCACATGCCAAAAGCAGGGAGAAATGGGGGGGGGGGGGCATGTGTGCATGCACGGGAGGGCGGGGCACATTGAATTATGGATGTGGGCACACACACCCGCGACCCCCCACGCGACCTCTGCTTTTGGCACGCGACGGCAAAAAGGTTAGCCATCACTGTCATAGAGGCTGACACCTCCAGTGTTAGAGCACCCACAACTTCTGGAAGCAACTTGTGTTGAGGGTAAAACTGCCCTCTGCAAAGTGGTGCAATGGACCGGACAGCGAATAGATATATTGCTTAGCAAAAACACACAGATACTCACAGACTCTGAACGTTTAAAGAAAAATAAACAGTCTTTACTTGTAGTATAAAAAACAAACTTGGCTTCTCAAAACAAAGGTAACACTTCTTCCAATAATCACGGTTCAACACAAAAACATAGTTTGCTTACAATTCCAGTTCTCTTCAGTAACACCGACACAGTTCCTTTCAGCAGTTCAAACTTCTAATAGCAGGAGCAAAAGTGAATGAACTTCCTGCCTTCTTTTATGTCCGCTTAGCACAGCCAATTAGTGTCATCTTGTAGCAGTTAAAGGTACAGAACATAGTTTTCTCTATATTATCTGCCCAACCGTAGGATAAGCATCCAACGTTTTCCCCTTTGGGTAGACTAATATATTACAATCTTAAACCATACTGTTCACATGTATCTGTATGTTTCCTACTTCCCTGTGCTTTCGTAAAATGATCAGCTATTGTCTTCTGATGCACAATATACAAGTTCTATCATCTTGTTCATTATACATTCTCTTACATTGAGATACCAAAGATCTGTATGTTTTGTTCTAGTCCTTACAGCTATATTTATCACCATTTTTATCACTGCCTGATTTTTATTGCTGCCAGCTATATTTGTCACCATTTTTATCGCTGCCTGATTATCTTCATATACTATTATAGGTTCCCCTGATCAGTTGTTCTGACTATCAGGAATTTTCTCCTCAGTTCTAGGTTGGTTCTCTCCTTGATTCGTTTCCATCCACTGCTTCTTGTCTTGCCTTTAGGTGCTTTGGAAAATAGGTTGAACACCCCCCCTCCCCCATCTTTGTGGTAGCCCTTCAAATATTGGAACACTGCTATCATGTCATCTCCAGCTGTGGTTAACTGCTGTTCTGTTTCTTCCATTTCAAGAAGTCTCGACTTACAACCATTCATTTAGCCACAGCACTGAAAAAATAAGACTTATCACTTATGTAAATGTAGTCCTTACACTTAGGACTATTATATGTGTATATGTATATATGTATATGTGGTACCTTGCTCAATAGTAAATAACTGTGAGAGGGATCTTGGAGTCCTAGTGGACAACCATTTAGATATGAGCCAGCAGTGTGCAGCAGCTGCCAAAAGACACAGTTCTGCATAAACAGAGGGATAGAATCAAGATCATGTGAAGTGTTAATACCACTTTATAATGCCTTGTAAGGCCACACTTGGAATACTACATTCAGTTTTGGTCGCCACGATATAAAAAAGATGTGGAGACTCTAGAAAGAGTGCAGAGAAGAACAACAAAGATGATTAGGGGACTGGAGGCTAAAACATATGAAGAACGGTTGCAGGAACTGGGTATGTCTAGTTTAATGAAAAGAAGGACCAGGGGAGACATGATGGCAGTGTTCCAATATCTCAGGGGTTACCACAAAGAAGAGGGAGTCAAACTATTCTCCAAAGCACATGAGGGTAGAACAAGAAACAATGGGTGGAAACTAATCAAGGAGAGAAGCAACTTAGAACTAAGGAGAAATTTCCTGACAGTTAGAACAATTAATCAGTGGAACAACTTGCCTGCCGAAGTTGTGAATGCTCCAACACTGGAAATTTTTAAGAAGATGTTGGATAACCATTTGTCTGAAGTGGTGTAGGGTTTCCTACCTGGGCAGGGGATTAGACTAGAAGACCTCCAAGGACCCTTCCAACTCTGTTATTCTATTCTATTCTATAGCATTCCCATGATCATGTGATCAAAATTTGGGTGTTTGGCAACCAGCATATTGTAGCATCCAAAGTCATGCGAACACAATTGTTAACCTTCCTGACAAGCAAAGTCAATGGGGGAAGATAGATTCACTTAGCAATCACATGATTGGTTTCATAACTGGAATGATCACTTAACAACGATGGCAAGAAAGATCATAAAATCAGGGATGATTCACTTAATAACTGTCTTGCTTAGCAAAGGCAATTTTGGTCCCAGTTGCAGTCATAATTCCAGGACTATCCGTATTCAAGATTTTAAAAAATTCCCTCAGCCCGTAATACCTGCATCCTTCTCTCAGGCTCCAAAGTTCAAAGCGTCCATTGAAGGCCCCGAGACAAACTGTTGTTTCAGACAAGAAGGCACAGGCCGAGATTCCATCACAGGAGGTCAGCAAGGATTTCTGTTCCTAAATAATCGAAAGGGGGAAGAATTTGCGATCAGAAATCAGATCTAACCATTCGCCTCACCCAACCATATTTCATCCGATGCAAACATTCTGAATTTGGGCAGAGGGCTATAAAGCAGCAACCTATACAGGCTTTAATTTCAAAGATAAAAAAGACGGTTTTAGCAGTTTTTCTTCTTCGTACAGGGTGGTACTCGGCTCAGATCTCTAAGTTCCTTTTTCTTATTGTTGAAAATAGTATCTTTGTTTTATATGGTTAACTTTTTATCAATGCCGTACTGAGCAATAACGGCACCTCGTTGTAACTTATTTGTTCGTTTACTGATATTATATCTTTGCATCATTTTTGTATTTTGCTTGTTGTTTTCTTTCCTTTTTTAAAAAAAGAAAATTAGTTAAAAATGGTTTTTAAAAAGACAAAAAAGTATATGGAGGGCATGTACACAGCCTCCACATCTCTAAGCAGCTCCTTAAACCAATTATTTCTGTTCCCAAGATTGTGGGGCAACTGCGCAGCCCTGCAAAAACACACAATTGCGTAAAAAAACTGCAGATATGTTCTAATTCAGTGCCTGGGAAAATTACCCCAAATTGGGTAAAAGTGGTTTTTCTTTGGGTTATGACACATAAACCCATTATCCATCATAACAGCCACATTTAAACTGACTTAAAGTGTCCCATGTGTACTAAAACATGTTCAAAAATCTCTCAAGGTATCCCTATTAAGATGAAAATGGATGTATTACCAAGGGTAATTTGTTGATATGACATAAAGATCATTCCATGATATTGTTTTTATAATACAGGCAATCCTCAATTAAGACCAACTGTTTCATGACTGCTCAAAGTAATTAAGGGCACAGAAAGAAAAGATTTACAAGTGGTCATTGAAGTTTGAGAAGAGTTTCGGGTAAGCACTTGAATAATGAAGGAAAAAGTTTGGGAAGCAAACTTCTCTAAGTGAACACAACCTGAATGCTTCTGAAGCTAAAACATTTCTGAGAATTGGGATCACTTTTACCTGTCCAGTCTTCATCTCTACCAGGTGTAAAGTCCCCTCCACGGTACCCACAATGGACAGTTTTCCCGAAGGAGCAAGACAAACAGAAGAAGGAGTGGAAGGAAGGTTCAAAACGAGACTGTTAATCAAAAGAAAAAAGGCCAATGAAGATTCTCAGTCATCCAATTAGAGCAGTCTGGAAATTGAATTATGGCAGCTGGATTTTTCTTTTTGGTATAAAAAGTTTCGCTGCTTATCCAAGCAGTTCTTCAGTCTGAGCAAATGTCTGTGGAGATTCTCAGTCATCCAGGTCATAGCTGTCTCAAAGGTGTTTTCCCAAAGGGCAACTGAACTGTTTTTTCCCTGAGAAGAATAAGTTTTGCTTCTCATCCAAGAAGCTTCATTGGTTCTAAAGCTTCTTGGATAACAACTGATGAAGCTTCTTGGATGAGAAGTGAAACATCTTTTTCTTTCTCAGGGGAAAAAACAATCCAGTTGACTTTTGAAAAAGCACCTTGCAGTCAATATGAGGGGTACCCTGCAGTGGTGGGTTGCTCCCGGTTCGGTCCGGTTCTTGCGAACTGGTAGTAATGGCGGCAGGAGGCTCCACCCACCCACCTTGATCACCCATGATCTGCGCATGTGCAGAAGCTTTTGCACATGCATGCTCCCATTGCGAACCAGTAATAAAGGTAAGTGGAACTCACTCATGGTACCCCATCTATGTCCTCTGATGTGGCTTAATTTCTCACCTAATCTGAATAAGATTGCTAGGTGGAATAGACAGAAAGTCTTTGGGATGTAAATAATCAACCTGATAAGATTGAAGAAGCTACTTGGATAAACAACAAAATGTTGGCTGCCCAAAAGAGATTGGACAAGGCATTTGTCTCCTGTTTGAGATCCCTTCCAACTCTGTTATTCTGTTTTGAACCAACAACAACAACAAAAAGTCTCTCTGACATGACTCAACTTCCAGATAAAAGAGGGGTGGGGGACAATAACATGCATGAGAAGAAAAGGACCCCATCCCTCCTTTAGAGAATTAATTACCTCCGGGTTTGCTGAGCCCTCTCAGGCTTGTTAATCCATTTCAGGAAAGGTTTTCCGCATTTCTGTAGCGCCACCTGGGCTTGTAAGCAGAGGTCTGAGGAACTGGGTTCATTTGCTGCCTGCTGCAAGAGCAGTAGAGGATTCTGGGAAAGCAGCCCAAAGTTTCTTTGCAAAAAGTCAGAGAATAAGTTGACTGCCTCACTGGGTTCTGAGCCAGCAGCTGTTGCTACAGAAGACAATGGACAGATTTATATTTTCAGACACTTTTACAGTACTTGTATTTCTACAAAAAGAGACCCTTGCAAGGCCAACTCCTAAATCAGAGAGGTACAACCTCGGCAACTTTAATATCTGAGAACTTCAACTCCCAGAATTGCGCAGGCAGTATGGGGAATTCTGGGAGATGGTCCATAGGTCTTAAAATTTCCAAGGTTGGACAAGAAAGGTTTTGGACCTCACCCCATTCCTAAAAGGTCTGTAAGGGGCATGCATAAGTGCACCAACGTGCCTACTGTCCCTGTCCTAATATTCCTTTTTACTTACTCTTTTCATGTATTCAAATTATGTTTATACTTTTACCTGTTATCTTATATATGCTTGACAAATAAACTTATGATTAATTAATTAATTAATTAATTAATTAAATTTTTATACCGCCCTTTGCCCAGGACTCAGGGCAGTGAACAGCTGAGGTAAAACATAACAATATAAAATTTAAAAACAATTTAAAAGACATTAAATAATTTCAGCCCAACAATTTAAAAAAACAAGACTATGATTATGATCCCTGCCCTAAATGAAGCCTGCAATTTTTCCCTCCCAGCTAAAAAGTTGCAGCCGTTTTTCAAGTCTGTGACTCCCCAACTAGCTAGCGGGGAAGGCACAACAATGCTTTTTGAGCTCCTATTTTCAATCCCACAGTGGCTCACCATAGAGTGCGTAGGCTTCAGAGAGGCTACGGAGATGGCCGAGATGAAGATGAGCACTGATAACCTTTAAATCAGTCAGGAAAGAAGCCAGAACATCCAAATAGCCACTTTGGACCTGTGGAAGAAGAATTATAATGCAAGAAGGCCACTCTTTAGAGCAGTTTTTCTCAACTTTGGCAACTTGGAAATTTGTAGACTTCAACACCCAGAATTCCCCAGCCAGGAAAGGAACTAGGAGGCTGTGAGTTCTAGATCTGTTTTGAGCACAAAGCTAACTGCATGATCTTGAGCCACCCATTTTCTCTTAACTCTAGGAAAGAGACAATGGAAAAACACTTCCAAAAAACTTTGCCCCAAAAAACTGCAGGGACTTGCAAGGGAGTCTCCATAAATCAGACATGACTGAACAGAAGAAAAAAATGAAGAACTCTGTATGTAAAGAATCTGTTTTAAAAATGGAAAAAATTTTCCTGAAAGATACACTTCCAGTTCCTTATGTACACAGAATTTATTATTTTGCTCGTTTTTCTCTATAACCATTTAAATCTCCAAGAAACTGCTTTTATTCAGACAAATTCAGCTTCTTTAAGTTGTTGCTTAGAAGCTTTCCAGTCACTTACCAAGTGGTATGGCAAGGCAGTTAATGCCTCTGCCTCAGACTTCTGGAAGGTTCTGGAGTCATCTGGGTCCGAAAGTTTCCACCAGTGAGCTACAGAGAAAAAAAATATTAGGCAACTGCTCATTAGTGCCCCTAATAGGTTGAATTTAAACACTGTCTCTCACTATGAAAAATACTGCTTCCCTCTGGAGGTTGGTTGGGGTACTGCAACGATCTATTCAACGATGGCACAATTGAACACAAGTACAGATAGATCTCAATAAGTATAGGGAATGAATCTCACCAAATGGTCTCATTATTCTAATTTTATTATCCAAAGTGATATCTCTATGGAAAATGTGGAAATTGGTTCCAGCTCAATGGAAATGGGGGATAAAAGTTTTAAAATATAAATTTTATATGTATATTAGCTGATAACCTGGCGTTGCCTGGGTATTTATTTATCCCAGTCCTGCCTTTGAGGTGATTATCTGCATTGGCAGACACCTCCCCCGACAACTTGCCCTCTTTGCTTGAAGCTGGGGGCCTAGGGTGGTGGTGTTTTTTTAAGAACCAATCCCCCTTACCAGAGGAAGCCTCCTTGTGGAGTACTGTGAAGCCATTACCATGGCAACTCCACTGTGCTGTACAGTAGAAGTCATTTTAAGTCACAACAGGCTGTATCTTAACAGAACTTGAATCCAAAATGCACGCTATCACTGTCAAAAGTACTGTGATTTGACACTGCAGATATAATTCATTCCTTTTCATTTCAGCGGCCCAGGCGTTCCAGCATTATCCTGGAACACACACACACACACACACACACACACACACACACACACACTGTTCTGCCCCAACTACGGACCCCAACACACACACACACACACACATACCCCGAAGGGTGTTAGGGGTATCCCCCCACAGTATTTTTTTCCAGAGAGTAAGTCATCTGTTTACCAAGTTTGGTTGACATTGCTTGAGGAGTTCCAGAGTTATGCTGGAACATACACACACAGCCATTTATATATATAGAGAGAGAGATTAATGAAGTATTACAGAAAAGAATATAAAGAATATACTTTTAATTTAAACTGTTAATTTAAAGAGTCACAGTTACAGAAAGCAAAATACAGATACAATCCTCGATTTACAATGGGTTCACATACGGACCACATAAGGTGTTTGCTTAATGATTGATGCAAAAATGGTCATAAAGTCAGGCCAGTCATATGATGAACTGCTTTACAACTGTCATGACTTATGACTCTAATTGCCAGGCTCAACTATGGTCATAAGTGAAGAACTATCTGTAAAAGCAATAACAATTCTATTGTGGATTCAGGCACATTAATATCTTTAGCATTTTGGCACTGTTATGACCATGTTTATGTTTTTCAGTTACATCAAATTTTTGCCCTGATGTAACATTAGGACAAATTCTTTATTAAACTTCTACTGTTCTCTTCTGACAGACTCTTTCTTGTCTCCAAAGCTCCTGAAGGCAAGACAAGAAGCAATGGATGGAAACTAAACAAGGAAAGAAGCAATCTAGAACTGAGAAGAAAATTCCTGATAGTCAGAACAATTGATCAGGGGAACAACTTGCCTCCAGAAGTTGTGGGTGCTCCAACACTGGAGGTTGGTTTTTAAAAAGACCCTTGACAATCACTTGTCTGAAATAGTATAGGGCCGTGATGGCGAACCTATGGCACGGGTGCCACAGGTGGCACGCGGAGCCATTCTGGTGGGCACGCAAGTGTTGCCCTAGCTCAGCTCCAGCCCACATGCACATACCGGCCAACTGATTTTCAGGCCTTCCAGTCCACCGGAGGTCAGGAAACTGGCTGTTTTTGGCCTCCGGAAGGCCTCCGGTGGGATGGGGAAGGCTGCTTTTGCCCTCCCCAGGCTCCTAGAAAGCCTCTGGAGCCTGGGGAGGGGGAAAAATGGGCCTACCGAGCCATTGTGCCATTGCGTACCAAAAGCAGGGGGAAATGGGGGGGGGGTCACATGCGCATGCGCAGGAGGGCGGGGCGCATTGAATTATGGATGTGGGCACATGCACCCGCGACTCCCCACGCTCCCCACGCTTTTGGCACGCGACGGCAAAAAGGTTAGCCATCACTGGTATAGGGTCTCCTGCTTGAGCAAGGTGTTAAGACTAGAAGACCTCCAAGGTCCCTTCCAACTCTGTTATTCTGTTATTCCTTTTGGCACAGATGATTAGCAGTGTCAAAAACCCTAACTGCAACATGTGCTAGCTTCAATTGCAATGCACCAGCCTCAAATTAAGTGAATGTTGGTCTGGATTAAACACACCCTGGTATCAATTTGTAATTTGCACGAAAGGAAATATCGCACTACTTGAACTCGCATCAAAAACAAATATCGTACTTTTCAAACTCGTACTAATTGCAACCTACCTGAATTTAAATATCAACCAAGATTAAGAGGAAAAATTAAGGGGAAAAAAATTAAAAGAATTGTTACCTGCCAAGAACACTTGAGCTGTGTGCTCCAATCCTGGTTTTTTCACGTAACGCCGTTCTACCGCCATCCTCAAGGGGGTGCCACAGAGCTGCAGCCGAGAACCTGGGAGCTCTGATGGGGAACCGCATGCTCCAAGAAGACTATGGAGAAATAGCAGGGAGATGGATTTAGTTTTCTTGTTCACACCCTCTCCAAAAAAAACCCAGTGCCACCCACTTCAGGATCAAGCTATAGCTTTGGTAAAGAATTTAGGCCAGAGTCTCAGTCTCACCTCCAAGTTGGTTTTGAATTTATTTTTTACATCTGTACTCTGCTGCTCCTACAGACCAGTATTTCTCAATGCTTGGCAATTTCAAGATATGTGGACTCCCAAGTCCCAGAATTCCTCGGGTAGCCTGCTGCATGGAGAATTCTGGGAATTGGAGTCCACACATCTTGAAGTGTGGACTTGAGAAACATGCCTCTAGAGACATCCTTAAGAGCAGGGGTGAAATGTAAAATTTGTTACTACGGGTTCTGTGGGCGTGGCTTGATGGGGGGGTAATGTGACTGGGTGGGCGTGGCCAACTTTTTTTTTATTTTAACTTTTCAAAGCATTTTTTCTGCAAATGCAAAAAAAAATGCTTTGAAAAGCCTCTGCCCATCAGGAACACAGCTGGGATCGTCAGAGCCTTTTCAAAGCATTTTTTAACCACCTCTTCCACTGAAGAGGTTGCAGAAAAAAATGTCTCTCTGATGATCCCAGCTGAGTTGCCTGATCATTTTAAAATATGCTTTGAAAAGTCTCTCTGATGATCAGGCACCTCAGCTGGGATCGTCAGAGAGACTTTTAAAGCATTTTTTTCTGCAACCTCTTCCGGGAAAGAGGTGGTTAAAAAATCCTTTGAAAAGGCTCTGACGATCCAAGCTGTGTTGCCTGATCGTCAGAGCCTTTTCAAAGCATTTTTTTAATCACCTCTTCCCCTGAAGAGATTGCAGAAAAAAATGCTTTGAAAAGCCTCTGAGATCTCAGCTGAGCCACGCGATCATCAGAGGCTTTTTTTTTTACTTTTAAAAGCATTTTTTCAGCAGAAGAAGTTGTAGAAAAAATGCTTTTAAAAGTAAAACAAAAAAAAAGAAAAGCCCCTGATGATCATGCAGCTAGCTGGGCGGGGGGGGGGGGGAGGGGTTTTTTCTACCGGTTCTCCCAAACTCCCACCGCCATTGCTACCGGATCAAGTGATTCGGTCCGAACCGGGAGCATTTCACCCCCGCTTAAGAGTCTGTCCTCCATATGACATACACTAGATCAGGGCTGTCAAACTCACAGCCGACGGGCCAAATGCGTCACACGCTGGCAATGACCACGCCTGGTTTAGCGAAGGGCGGGGGAAGTCACGTGATGACTCTGTGACGATGTGAGTTTGACACACCTGCACTAGATTGAGAGGCTACAATTGGGTTCAAAGTCACCCAGGAAAATCAATGGAAAACTTTATCTAGGGCTACGAAAGTTGAGTTGCAAAACACCAGATGATTAAGAAGGAGCAGTAGTTAGAGCTGTGATGGTGAACCTATGGCACACGATCTGATTTTCAGGTGGCCCCGCCCACGCCACCCCTTCCCTCCCAGGAGTCTCCATGCAGCCTGTTTTGGATGCCGGGTAAGTACAGGGCTCGCGCGGAGGGTCTGGGTGGGCAAAATATAGGCCTTCTGGAAGTCCGGAAATGGGCCATTTGCAGCCGCTGGAGGCTTCAGGGAGGCCTGCTAGGCCCAAAATGAGGTGCGGGGGGTCATGCGCGCATGTGTGGGGGTTGTGGACACATGCGCAGGGGGCAGGGCAGTGTGGGGGCGCATGGCACGTGGCGCGTGGGGGGCATTGCATTATGGGTGTGGGCACTCATGCACGCGACCGCCCCACGCTGCCGCCCCCCCCCCCGCTTTTGGAAAGTGATGGCAAAAAGGTTTGCTATCACTGAATTAGAGTCTTTATGTTTCTCTTCTACCCCCTGGTGGTTGTTTACATGTTTGCAAGCCAGTGACTGAATCCATAATCTAATTCCCATTTATAGGAGCATTTGGCATCCCATATATGAAGACCCCATTTATGCATCTACCATGCAAAGCAACTCCCACCCCATAGAGTAGAATTATATTTGTTTAGCCAGAACCCCAAAAGTGAGTTCCTCACCCCCTCAGGCTCCGCAGCAGGTCAAAGAAGAGAGCTGTGGGGAAATTGCCAACATGTCTTCCAGCATTAATGGCTTTTTCCAAGGTTACAGTGGTCCCATTTAATTCCTTCCACATAGCAAGGACAGAATAGAGATCTTGTTCCATTAATCCTGCAGGGATCAAAGACACAATAGCCTTTCAATGGAGCAACTTAGAGCTTGCCAGATATTTTGCATCAAAAAATCGCCTTACCGTATTTTTCGGAGTATAAGACGCACCTTTTTCCCCCCCTAAAAGGGGGTGAAAATTTAGGTGCATCTTATACACCACATGTAGCCCCGCCCACCCACTGGCCCCCACCCTTTGGCTCCTGCCTCGCAGCAGTGACCTCCTTGCAAGCAAACAGCAAGAAAAAACAGCTCATTTCAGCTTCAGCACAGCCTAATTAACACAAGTTGATTAGATCGGCCTCCCGACTCTCAGCTGATTTGCTCTTGGCTGTTTTGCACGGGGCTCTGCTGCTTGCTGCAAAGAAGTAAATTGCTGGAGCAGGTTTTTTTCTTCCTTGTGCTAATCAAGCTATGCTGAAAACGAAAATGAAAGTAAAGCAGGCAGTTGTTTGCTGTTTGCTGCAATGAGGCAAAATTGCTCAGAAGGGAGCAATTTTCTCAGGGAGAAAAATCTCAGGGAGATTTCTTTTTCTTCTTTTCCTCATCAAAAAAGGTAGGTGCATCTTATACTCTGGTGCGTCTTATACTCTGAAAAATATGATAATTATATCTATACATCTCCTTCTTTTCTTCTGTCGTTTAAGGAAGGTGACATGAAGGTTTCCCCTAATTTTAAACTCATCACAACCCTTGAGAGGTTGGGCTGAAAGAAAATGGCAGGACCAAAGTCACTTCAAATGCCTTGAAACTAGATGAGCCGTGGTGGCGCAGTGGTTAGAATGCAGTACTTGCAGGATACTTTGGTTGACTGCCGGCTGACTGCAGTTTGGCCGTTCGAATCTCACTAGGCTCAAAGTTGACTCAGACCTCCATCCTTCTGAGGTTGATAAAATGAGGACCCAGATTGTTGGGGGCAATATGCTGACTCTGTAAACCACTTAGAGAGAGCTGTAAAACACTGTGAAGTGGTATATATGTCTAAATGCTATTGCTATCTTCAAGTATCAAGTTCAGATCTTCCACTGCAATATCCCTGGAAGGATGCATCATCTCCAATGGCTTCCCTTCCTTCCCATCCATCAAAGATCATATTAATAAAGAATATTTGCAGCTCAGCGTTGAAATGAGGGGCCCTTGGTGCTCTCTCTGAGCTTGGTTGTTTTATTTTTTTGCAGACATTTCATTACCCAACCAGGTAATGTCATTAGCGCTAGAACTGCTACTCCCTTCTAGCACTGATGTTAGCAATAGCACATAGATTTATATACCACTTCACAGTGCTTTACAGCCCTCTCTAAGCTGTTTACAGAGTCAGCATTTTGCCCCCAACAAAATGGGTCCTCATTTTACCGATCTCGGAAGGATGAAAGGCTGAGTCAACCTTGAGCTGGTCAGGATCGAACTCCTGGAATGAGCAGTACTGCATTCTAACCACAGCGTTACCACAGTTCAAATGTTACCTAGATGTTACCTAATTTGGGTAATGAAATATCTGCAAGAAAACAACCATGCTCAGAGAGTGCCGAGCATCCCTTAAAGGTTTAATATATGACCACTGGCACCCACAGCCCAAAGCCAGTGACCGTCTGAATATTCGCACATAACATCCACTTGCAACATACCATCTCTGCTAGCCCAGAGAGACACCAGAGTGATAGCAACCAGCTCCAGCCCGTGATCTTGCTCCATGCAGCCCAACAAGTGCTGCATCATTAGGGGAAGAGAGATGGGAAGTTTCTGGATCCGTTCCGAGAGCTGAGACCAAAAAGATGGATAGATTAAAAAAAAAAAAAGAATGACAGATGAAATCTCTTGAGGTTCAGTGATGCACAGAAGTCTTGTTTTTTTTCAAGCCTCACTTTCTCCTAAGAATTCTTATAAGGCAAGGGTGCCAAACCCATTATTATAGGTCTCGTATAGTATATACAAGACCGCCTTCTGCCGTCAACAACCTCCCACCGGCCAATACGCTCCCATAGAGAAGGGCTCCTCAGGGTGCCGTCGGCCAAAGAATGCCGACTGGCGGCCCCCAGGGGGAGAGCCTTCTCTGTGGGGGCACCAGCCCTTTGGAATGAGCTGCCCCTAGAGCTTCATCTTAGCCCCGACCTGCATACTTTTCGCCGCGCCCTTAAGACCCTTCTGTTCCAGCAAGCCGGACTGGCCTAATATGAATTTAAGTGGGTGTATGTGTGTTTTTAATTTGAGGGCCAAATTTTATATATTCGATTTTAATTGGTTTTAAATTTTATAAATCTATGTGTTTTAATATGGCTGTACACCGCCCTGAGTCCCCTGGGAGAAGGGCAGTATAGAAATCTAATAAACTTTCAACTTTCAAACTTTCCATTGAGGGCCACATCAAGGTTGTGTTTGACCTGGAGGAGAGATGGGGAGGGGGGATGTGGCTATGGTGGGCATGGCCAGCTTGACGTCACTTGTGTCGGGGGCGCCTGTGGCGGCCCGAGCGGTTTGCCTGGGAAAACGGGCTCTCGAACTCCATTTTTGACCACAACGGCCTCCTGAAATCCTCTGCCAACTCGGGGGTGGGGGGGAGCTCTGTTTTGGCTGGTAGAGGTACCACGGACCAGTCCCTCATTGTTTCCAGGGTGGCCCCGCAGGCCAGATCTAAGCACCTCGCAGACCAGATGCAGGCCATAGGCCTTGAGTTTGACACCCGTGTTCTAAGGGAATCCCGTACCTTCTCGTAGAGGGCAAAAAGCCGCAGGTCCTGGATTAGCAAACTCAGGTATAAAGGCTGCCGAGAGCCACGTTTGAGCAGCACAAGTCGCATCTGTGGAGAGAAGAGATTAGAGCCTCAGGACCCATTGTGTCTTTCCATTGCAGTCCTCTGCCTCTCCCTCTCATTAAGCCTGTGCAAAAGGACTCCCATAATTCCCAGATAATAAAATCAGGGAAGATAAGGAAGCCCATTTGTAGCATCTGGAAGGCACCAACCTGTAGAAGTAGAAACAAAACTCCTTGTTTTGCTGAGTTTCATCCCACTCTTTATCCCATTCCTTCCGAATAAAATAGGTTATGACTTCGCTAGCCTACAATCTCCCAATGAACTTCAGGAAGGAATGGAAATTTGAACCCAGGTGTCAGCGCTCTAAATCATTCTTGCTCCACCAGGTTTCCATGATGCTATGAGCCCCTGAATTTTGAGGGCTCTGTGTCAAATGCTCCTATCCCATTTCATTTGCACTGTAGGAACAATATAGGCAGTCCTCGACTTATGACCAAGAACTTATGTGGCTAAGTGAAAAATGTATTAAGTGGGTTTTGCCCCATTGAACGGCTTTTCTTGCCACATTTGTTAAGCGAATCACTGCAATTGTTAAATTAGTAACACGGTTGTTAAGTGAATTGGGCTTCCCCATTGACTTTGCTGGTCAGAATGTTGCAAAAGGTGATCACGTGACCCCAGGACAATGGAACCGTCATAAGTGTGAGTCACTTGTCAAGCAGCCGAATATAAATCATGTGACCATGGGGATGCTGCAACTATCATAATTGTGAAAATGGCCATAATTGTATTTTTTCAGTGCTGTTGTAACTTCAAATGGTCACTAAGCGAACCGCTGTAAGTCGAGGACTACCTGTATATGTTAGAGGCATGAATGATGGTTATTCAGGAGTTGTGCTTGTACAGAATGTTCAGGGATGACCATGGTTAGATCTGCAGATTTGTCATTTAGCAACAGCAATAGCACTTAGACTTACCATATTTTTCGGAGTATAAGACGCACCTTTTTCCCCCAAAAAAGAGGGTGAAAATCTGGGTATGTCTTATATTCTGAATGTAGCCCCGGCCAGCTTCTCAAACGGAGGTTTCAGAGGCTGAAAAAAGCATCAGAAACAAAGCTTCAGAAAAGAAGCCCCCAAACAGAGCTTCAGAAAAAAAGCCTCCAAAGAGGCTTTTTTCTGAAGCTCTGTTTCAGAGGCTTTCAGAGGCAGGAAAAAAAAGTTTTTTCTGAAACGTAGTTTCAGAAGTTTCAGAGGCAGGGAAAAAAAGCAAAAAAAAGCAAGGCACAGAGCTCACAACCAATGAACCTGTTGCTAAAATTCACCTATGGGAACAGCTGATTGGGGGTATTCTGGGAGGCGATCCAAGCTTTTGTCTTATTTTCCTCCCCAAAAACTAAGGCATGTCTTATACTCTGAAAAATACCACTTCATAGTGCATTTACATCTGTCTCTAAGCAATTTACAGAGTCAACATATTGCCTCCAACAATCTGGGTCCTCATTTGATCGACCTCAGAAGGATGGAAGACTGAGTCAACCTTCAGCCTGGTTTACCTGGTTATTAAAAGCCGACTCCTCCAATTTTTTCCCATGCAGAGCCAAATCTTTGCGGACGATTGAAGCCCGGTCTGGAGGCGCCAAAGGTTCAAGGGGAATGAAGACGGCATCCTTCCGTTGCTTAAGAGTTTCAAGCAGCATGGAATCTGAAGAGATGCTGAGAACCAGGCTGACTCGCTGGTGGGAGACACAAAGGCAAGGAAGGATGAGACTCTATGTGGACCAGGCTAACTGTTCTGATCTAGGCTCCCTTAACAAGCAGGAGGCAGGAATTAATCCCAGCAAAACCTCTTCTATTTACACAACTGTGAATTACTTTCATTCACAGTCAGAAAGGCCTCTCCAAACAGTTTTTCAGAGGAATATTTCTCAACACACCTTAACTCTTTTGGCAAGCTGCCATATAACTTGTTTCCAACTGCAGTACAAGGTAAAACTGGACACAGAGTCTCTCAGAGTGGAACGAAAAAATTGTTTCCTGCAAAAGCCCACTCCCTGTTCGCTCCTCTTTTATTTCCTGTGGGAGGGGCCAATCACCTCCAAGGTGTGGCTTTACTCCTGAGTCCACCCTGCTTTCTGAGTTGTTCTTGTCTTCTGGCAGCTCTGCGCATGTGCACACTGGGAACGGGCTCCAGCTGTTCCTCTGCCTCGCTGCTTCCTCTCTGCCTCCGGCGCAGAGCTCTCGTCCGAGCTTTCCCCAGCCCCCAGGACTGGCCCAAGTTCCTTCCCAACCTCCTCACTGTCCGACTCTGCTGCCAGCCATCGGCGGGCCACGACACTAATGGAGCCAAGGGCTGAGAAGGATATGAAAGGATATGAAGCTACGTCTTACCTGGGGCATATTTTCAGGCAGCCAGTCAGATACCAGCTCTCCGCCAGCAGCGTGGATCAAGTCAGCACCATCGATCAAAAGCACCAAACACTGGCGTCGTTTCAGCAATTTGGACACCGCATGGAGAAGACATTCAAACTGGGTTACAAGCCCTCTGTAAGCCAAAAAAAATCTCTTTCTTTCTTGCATGATCAGGATAATTCCATGATTATCAACCACGCTTACTTGGAGATGTATGGACTTCAACTCCCAGAATGCCCCAGCTTGCTATGATTGACACTAACAGGGCAAGCCACTTAGAATATAAACTGAGAGCAAACCCCACCCCTTACTAGCACTGATGATGTTACCTAGTTCAGGAAATGAAATGTCTTCAAAAAAACCAACCAAGCTCAGAGAGCACCAAGGACCCCTCATTAACCAATTGATCCGGGAATTCTGGGTTTCGTTGTAGTATATGTACTGTATGTACTGTAACCTTGTTGCTGGTATCCTTAAGATTTATATTGACTGTTTCCTAATATGATTTGATTGCTTATTTGTTCCCTATGACCATGATTAGGTGTTGTACCTTATGATTCTTAACTAATGTATCTTGTCTTTTATGTACACCAAGACAAATTCCTTGTGTGTCCAATCATACTTGGCCAATAAAGAATTCAATTCAATTCAATTCAGCTCAACTCAACTCAACTCAACTCAACTCAACTCAACCCAACCCTACCCTACCCTACCCTACCCTACCCTACCCTACCCTACCCTACCCTACTCTATTCTATTCTATTCTATTCTATTCTAGAGGGTCTTGTGATGGGTCTTATGCTAGGATCTTATCATAAGGTTACCACAAAGAAGAGGGAGTCAAACTATTCTCCAAAGCACCTGAGTGTAGGACAAGAAGCAATGGATGGAAACTAATCAAGGAGAGAAGCAACTTAGAACTGAGGAGAAATTTCCTGACAGAACAATTAACAAGTGGAACAACTTGCCTGCAGAAGTTGTGAATGCTCCAACACTGGAAATTTTTAAGATGTTGGATAACCATTTGTCTGAAGTGGTGTAGGGTTTCCTGCAGGGGTGAAATGCTCCTGGTTCGGAATGGCTCGGGCGAGTAGGCAGCGATGATGGCTGGTGGCTTGGAGAACCAGTAGCAATGGCAGCTGGAGGCTCCCCCCACCCGCCCCATTCCCCGGAGTCAGGGAATGTACCAATCCCCGACTCTGGCTTTGCCATGGAGCCACTGCCTGCTCACCCTTCGCCACGCGGTGTATCCTACTGCTCACTCTTCTCCTGCTGCTGGCTGTCAGGGAAGGCAAGCATCCAAAAGTTACCGGAGTAGCTCACTCTCCTTCTTGAATGAGCCGCTCTGGTCCATGTGCCGGCTGTGCAAGCGCACACTGTTTATTTAATTCAACGGCAGGTTGGGTATGCGCTTGCGCAGCCCGCACATGGACCAGAGCGGCTCATTCAAGAAGGAGAGTGAGCGACTCCAGTATCTTTCGGATGCTTGCCTTCCCTGACAGCCAACTGCAGGAGAAAGGTGAGCACTAGGAGATGGGGAATGGTGCATTCCCCAACTCTGGGGAATGGGGCGGGTGGCTGGAGCCACGGGAAAAAGGGGCACGCCAGCAGAATAGAAATTTAAAAATTTTTCCCTACTGGGTTCTGTGGGTGTGGCTTGGTGGGAAGGGGTCTTGTGACTGAGTGGGCATGGTTGTGAGTGACATCGAGTTGGCCACGCCTGCTCAGTCACAGGACACTCCCCACCACCAGCCATGCCCACAGAACCGGTAGGGAAAAATTTTAGATTTCACCCCTGGCTTCCTGCCTGGGCAGGGGGTTGGACTAGAAGACCTCCAACTCTGTTATTCTATTCTATTCTACAGCATTCCCTTCTAGTTTGGCGTCACGGCGAGACAGTCGGGGAATTAGCGGGCTCCGACAAGCCCTGTGAAAACCCCAGCTGACGAACCGCCGCCGATAGGTCTTCGCACCAGAACTGTCCTGCAGGGACGGGAAAGAAAGAGAGGCACCTCGGACGACCAGGAGGAACAGGCAAGTTCCTCAGAGGTCAGAGGGAACTCTCTGTGAGTCAGCGGCGGAGATGGTAGTCATGGCGGCTGTCATGAAGCTGGGACAACTGGACTAAGTATAGAGCTGGAGAGAGGAGAGGAACGGAACGGAGTCTTTTTGAAGCCGGGTGAGTGACAGCCAACCCAGGCTTGAAATAACAAGAAGAGAAGCATCTTACAATTATAAGACCCCTAATGAGGTAATAGAGGCTAAGGAGCACAGGGGCAAAGAAGATTTTGAAATGCAACTTTAAAGAAATAAAAACCCAATGAAAATTGATAAACTACTTGGGAATTTTAAATAATTAGATAATTAGATATGGTCAAAGAATTGGAAAGAAATAAAGAGACCCTTTCCCCCCCCTTTCTTTTTTAAATTGCAAGAAAAACTAATAAAAGGGGGGAAAGGGAAAAAGAAGTGAGAAGAGCTACTTAAATTTGGACTGGACTTTAAATATGATTTGATATTTTTAAATTGAAAAAGGAAAAAAGAAACTAAGTAAGATCGTGATATGATTGAAACAAAATGGATACTTGTTAAGCAACTAGAAATGTGGATTGCAGAGAGACACCATCTGGAGTAAAAAGGAACATTATAACTTGGCTTTTTGTTTTGGAAAATTGTGAACTTTACAGATAACAACTGTGAGAATTTGTGGAGGAGGATTTTCTTGTCTACGAGTGGTTTGACTTTTGGAGGAATAAAAAAATAAAAAGAAGGAAACACAACGGAACTCTTATAATTGGAATAATATCAATCTAAGAAGGAAAAGAGTGTAGGAATCAGAGAAGGAACAAATTGATTTATTTGACTTGGAGAATGGAAATAAGAGGAATAACTATAATGTGGCATAGAGGATAAAAATTTGAGGACATAAAAGTTGAAATGGAGTATAAACAAGTGGACGAGGAAATGAAGATGGAGAAATAAGACATAGAAGTGGAAAATAAAGAAGATAAAGATATTATGTTTAAATATGAATAAATAATTGAATAGGTGAATAGTAATAATAAAAAGGAGGTCTCTAGAGATTATATTGAGATTAACAATAATATAATGATGATTGTATTGAAATTAACAATAATATAATGATGATTATATTGGTATTAACAGTGATGACAAAAGAATAAAAGGTTGGAAAATATTAAGGGAAATAAAAAAGTCCAGGATTTGGATTTATAAAATGACTATATTGAGATTAACAAATGTGAGAAGAAATATGTTACAGATATTTAGAAATGAAATATGGATTGAAGCTAAAACATATGGAAAATAGACTATGTTAAAAAAAGAAAAGAAAATATAGCAATAGACATAATGAATTAATTTTTTATTAAGATGTTAGAAGGTATTATTTGAGAAAATTGATGGCTATAATAATTGGGATATTATTTAAATACCTATAACAATTGTAATAATTTGAATATATTTGAATAATATATTTACAAAAGTACAAGATGATTATGCTGGGATTAACAGTAGAATGATAAAAGAAGGTTCCTAGAGATTACACTGGGATTATTGGTGGAAAAAAATAAAGATGATTATACTGGGATTAATAGTAGGGAAAAAATAAAGATGATTACACTGGGTTTAACAGTGAAATAAAGATGATTACACTGGGATTAACAATGAAAAAAATATAGAGGAGCACTTCCGGTTCCGGATGGCGACAGACGCTGCCTGGGTGAGCTCTTGCCCCAGCGTCTGAACCCCCCCACCTGGAGGCCCCTCGGGGCTGGGTGCCCTGGCTTCGGGGTATCTGCCGTTAAGGGCGGCTCACCAGGGGTCCCCTGCCTCAATTCCAGGGGCTGGGCAGCCAATGCTGGCATGCCCGAGGCTCCAGCGAGTGGGAGCGGCACGCGACGGCCATCTCAAGGCCGCTGACCGTGCCATTGCGCCTGTAGGACCCGGAGTATATTGAAATTAAGGCAGCAGGTAAAGAGGCGATCGGAAGAGGAAGGGATGCAGGCCGGAGAATAAGCAGAAAAGGAGAGACCTTGATTGGCAAAGCGACGAGGCATCCTGCGAGTGAGGGGGGGGGCAAGTTTCCCCTCCCCCTTGTAGCTGGGAAGGGCGCCGTGGCTGAGAGGAAAGAGGAGGAAAAAAGAAGGAGACCTCTTACCTCGCTGATTTTTTGTGGAGAATGGTGGAGGCGGAATTTGAGAAGGGAGGCTGGAGGCCTCTCTCTTTGCCGGAGAGTTATGGCCGGGGCCTGATTTCCTGCTTCTTTGTATACAATTGATGACATCACCCACCTCTGGTTTCCTGTTTAACCTACTCTACGAGCTGGACTTGTTGCTTCTGTGAGCGCCCACTGGTGGATTGTGAGGAAACAGTGCTGATTTTTAAGAGAATCTTTCCCTCTCTGGATGCTTGTGCCTACCTGAGGACCTCTCATTCTTTATCACTGCAAGATGGCAAAAGGACAAAGACCAGCTGCAGGAGACATGGAAAATTTTTTGGAGAAATTGGCAAAATTGGATGAGAAACTTGTGAAACTTGATGACCTGCAAAAAGGGCAACTGGAAATAAAATCTGAAATTGTAGTTATGAAAAAAGATTTAATTGCTGTTCAACAGGTGGCAGAGGAGAATAAGAAAAAGGTGGGAGGTTTGGAGGGGGAGGTGCGGGCAATCCAGAAGAGGGAAGAAATGAGAGGAAATGTAACCTTAACTTCGCAGCTGGATAGAATGTCTTATTTTCTCAGGTTTCAAAATGTGGAAGAGGTGGACCAGGAAGTTCTGCGAGAAGTGATGGTTAAATTGTTGGGTGAATTTACTGAAAGAGGTTTGGACTTTATGAGATGGGATATGGATCTAGTTTATAGAGTAAACTCACAATATGCAATTTTACACAGTGTCCCAAGAGAGGTCCACATTAAATTCGTGAGAAGGGAAATGAGAGATGAAATACTGAGAAATCAAAGATCGGGGGCGCTGATATACAGGGGCAAGGAGGTCACCATTCTGAAGCAGATCCCTAGACAGGTACGAGAATTAAGAAGAAATTATTATTTTTTATCAAATAAACTGTACCTTAAGGGAATTGGCTTCAGGTGGTTGATGCCGGAAGGTTTGATGATTTTCTGGGAGGGCAGTAGGAAGAAAATTAATAGTGTG
>WNWU01013381.1:487175-504382 GCA_012654045.1 Ptyas mucosa | reverse complement strand
GGGGGGGGGGGGGCAGGGATTTTTGCTATCGGTTCTCCGAACCACCAGCCACCATCACTACCGGATCAGGCGATCCGGTCCGAACTGGGAGCATTTCACCCCTGAGCAGCATTGAATAAAATGACATATGACTGGTTTCCATATTTATGACTGCTGCAGCATCTCCATGGTCATGTGATGAAAATTCAGGCGCCTGTCAACTGACTCATATTTATGATGGCTGCAGTGTCCCAGGGTGATGTCTGATCCCCTTTTACAACCTTATGACAAGCAAAGTCAGTGGGAAAGCCAGATTCACTTAACAATCGTGTTACTAACTTAACAACTGAAGGGATTCGCTGAACACCTGTGGCAAGAAAAGTCAAAAAATGGGGCGAAACTCACTTAACAACTGCCTCGCTTAGCCATGGAAATTATGGGCTCAATTGTGATCGTAGATCGAGGACTACCTATATTACACCTATCTGCCGTAGGCCAAAAGAGTTCCTTAGTTCTTTGTCTTTAAGAAATGGAACAGACCTATTACCAATAACTGCATTTGATCAATACTGGCTGTTTTTTTATTAAGCAAGCTTGGCTTTGGTTTAGACTTGGATGGGAGACCACTTGGAAAGCCGAGGGATACAAAAGACATCCCCAGAAGTAAAATGTGACTCCAAAATGCCTCAAATATCAGAAATGAAATGAAATCAAATCAAAATAGATCTGGAAGGGACCTTGGAAGTCTTCTAGTCCAGCCCCCTGCTCAAGTTTATGCCAATTGCCAAGCACCCAAATTTTGATGTCCAGATAAACAGTTCCTTATTTCTTTGTCTTTAAGTGATGGCACAAGCCTATGACTGATAGCTGCACTTATCCAATATTGGCTAGTTTTTACTAAGCAACCTTGGCTTTGGTTTATACTTGGAAGGGAGACCACTCGGAAAGCTGAGGGATACAAAATACATCCCCAAGAGTGAAATGGCAATCATGTGATTCTAAGATGCCTCAAACGTCATCAATGAAATGAAATGAAATCAAATCAAATCAAAGTAGAGCTGGAAGGGACCTTGGAGATCTTCTAGTCCAGCCCTCTGCTCAAGTTTATGCCAGTTGCCAGGCACCTAAATTTTGATGTGTGGATACTGCAACGATTGTAAGTGCAAGGACCGGTTGTAAGTCTTTTTTTTTTCAGCACCGTCCTAATTTTGAACACTCATGAAATGATTGGCCCCAGTCAAGGACTCACTGGAGAAGAGCCTAATGCTGGGAAAAATTGAGGGGAAAAGAAGAAGGGGACAGCAGGTGGCTGGAAGGAGTCACTGAAGCAGTCAGCATGAGCTTAAATGAACTCCAGAGGATGGTAGAGGACAGGAAGGCCTGGAGGAACATTGTCCATGGGGTTGCGATGGGTCAGACACGCCTTTGCAACTAACAACAACAAAGTCAAGGATTTCCTGTAACATTCATGTTTACAAGGATAATAAGTTTGAACAAAATGAAGGAGAGCAGAAAAAGAGGGAGAACTGATAACTGTTTACCAACCGTCATGGGATTCTTCCAATTACTGCAGTTATTCTTGTCATAAGTTGGACAATACATATTTTTGGCTTGAACGCAAGGTTTCCCGAATTTATAGGAGCTGGAGATCAAGATGAGAGTCCTTCCAGGAATGGGGTGCATATTATGCTTAACGGATAATCCAACTGCTGTCTCGAGAGCCTGATAGTAGCGTTGCAGGAGGTCAGCGGTGTAACGGATGTCTCTGTGAAATACAAAATTGAGAAAGAAGAAAGTCTCGATGAATAGAACAGAACAGAATAGAATTCTTTATTGCCTAAGTGTGATTGGACACACAAGGAATTTGTCTTTGGTGCATATGCTCTCAGTGTATTCTTGACAATACATTCGTCAAGAATCATAAGATACAACACTTAATGATAGTCATAGGGTACAAATAAGCAATCAAGTCATATTAGGAAACAGTCAATGTAAATCGTAAGGATACAAGCAACAAAGTTACAGTCGTAAGTGGCAGGAGATGGGTGATAAGATTGATGACAAGATTAATAGTAGTTTGACAGCGTTGAGGGAATGATTGTTGAGCAGAGTGATGGCGTTTGGGAAAAAACTGTTCTTGTGTCTAGTTGTTCTAGTGTGCAGTGCTCTATAGCCTCGTTTCGAGGGTAGGAGTTGAAGCAGTTTACGTCCAGGATGTGAGGGGTCTGTAGCAGTGGTGAAATGTAAAATTTGTTACTACCGGTTCTGTGGGTGTGGCTTGTTGGTGATGGTGGGGTAATATGACTGAGTGGGCGTGGCCAACTTTTTTTTTTCACTTTTAAAACCATTTTTTCAACAACCTCTTCGGCTGAAGAGGTTGTAAAAAAAATGCTTTTAAAGCTTCTGACGATCCCAGCTGACTTGCCTGATCTGCAGAGGCTTTTTTTCCTTTAAAAACATTTTTTCTATAACCTCTTCGGTTGAAGAGGTTGTAGAAAAAATGCTTTTAAAAGCCCCTGATGATCCCAGTTCAGCCGTGCAATCATCAGACGCTTTTTTTTTACTTTTAAAAGCATTTTTTCGGCCGAAGAGGTTGTAAAAAAATGCTTTTAAAAGTTAAAAAAAGAAAGCCTCTGATGATTGCATGGTTCAGCTAGGCAATGGGAAGGGGGACAGGAATTTTTGCTACCGGTTCTCCGAACCACCCGCCTCCATCACTACCGGATTGGGCGATCCGGTCCGAACCGGGAGCATTTCACCCCTGGTCTGTAGATATTTCCACAGCCCTCTTTTTGACTCGTGCAGTATACAGCTCCTCAATGGAAGGCAGGTTGGTAATAATTGTTTTTTCTGCAGTTCTAATTATCCTCTGAAGTCTGTGTTTGTCTTGCTGGGTTGCAGAACCAAACTAGACAGTTATGGAGGTGCAGATGACAGACTCAATAATTCCTCTGTAGAACTGAATCAGCAGCTCCTTGGGCCGATTGAGTTTCCTGAGTTGGCGCAGAAAGAACATTCTTTGTTGTGCTTTTTTGATGATGTTTTTGATATTAGGTGTCCATAAACAGAGGGATAGAATGAAGATTACGTGAAGTGTTAATACCAAGAGAGAGAGAGTTAAGTGAGTTTTGCCCCGTTTTACAACCTTTCTTGTTACAGTTGTTAAGTGAATCACTACAGTGATTAAATCAGTAACACGGCTGCTAAGTGAACCTGGCTTCCCTGCTGTCTTTACTGGTCAGAAGGTCACAAAACGGGACTCCGGGACCCGCAGCCGACATAAACACATGCCGGCTGCCAAGCGTCCAAATTTGGATCACGTGAAAATCATGAGAAAGCTGCGATGATCGTATGTGTGAAAAGTGGCCATAAGTCACCTTTTTTTTAATGCTGTTGTAACTTTGAACGGTCACTAAATGGATGGTTGTTAAGTCAAGGACTACCTGTACATCTCTGAATGAAGGATGCAGGAAATCAATGCAGCACCCCTTAATCTAGAAGTCACATTTGACTAAGAGATGCTGGAAGATTGAATTAGACTGATCTTGGATTCCATCAGGCCAATATGTATTTCCTTGGCCAGTGCTGGCCTTTCAAATTTAGGGGACTATGGTCTAAGGCAGGGGTGTCAAATTCAAGGCCTAGGGGTCAGATCCGGCCCTGCAAACAGCGAAGAATCGGACCACAGTGCCTCTGCCAGCAAGGTTGCCCACCCGAGCTCCATTTTCACTGGCAGAGGGCTGCAGGAGGCCGTCACAGCTGAAAACGGAACTTGGCAGCCCATTTTTACTGACAGAACGTTCAAGCCACCACAGGCGCCCCCCGACATAAGTGACGTCAAGCTGGCCATGCCCACCCTGGCCAACCCGGCTCCCCAAGATCAAACACAACCCTGATGTGGCCCTCAATGAAAAGGAGTTTGACACCCCCGGTCTAAGGAATCCCTGCAGACTCTAGGGGACAGTGGTCATCTCAATTTCAAGGCCCAGCATTGTCCAAAAATGTTTATGTGTGCCATGTGGCCAGCATGACATCACAGAGCTCTGTTATCTTCCCACCGAAGTGGTACCTATTTATCTACTCGCATTTGCATGTTTTCAAACTGCTAGGTTGGCAAGGACGGGAAAAAGACCCGAGGTGGCGTAGTGGTTAGGGTGCAGTACTGCAGCTAGTTCAGCTGACTGCTAGTTCAGCAGATCAGCGGATCAAATCTTACCGGCTCAAGGTTGACTCAGCCTTCCATCCTTCCGAGGGAGGTAAAATGAGGACCCAGATTGTTGGGGGCAATATGCTATTTCGTATACTGTCTTTGGGGTAAGCCACCCAGAGTCCTCGGAGAATGGGCGGCATAGAAATATGAATAATAAAATAAATAAATAATAATAAATAAATAACTCAACCCATCACGTGGCGCTCGTATCTTGAACCTGGGCTGCCGGCTCAAGCCCAGCGTCTTAACTGTTGAGCCATCGCATTGCCCCATTACTATGGCCTAAATCCTACACCCAATACTTAATTCTCCCTCTCCAGAACCTCTGCTAAGCAAGAAGACAAAGATAGTCCTAGCTACAGCCTCGTACCTGGATTTAAGCAATTTCTTCTTCTCCAGCTTCACCATCTGGAAAATGAGCGGGATCTCCATGCAACCCCGTAGATGTCGGGGTTTTCTAAAATTCATTGGTAGTTTCATTACCTTTGTGACCTTTTCGATAAGCTGTCTGTTGCTTGGGAAGGGGTCGTCTGAAAGAAGAGAAAAAGATGCTCAAGGAAACAACGAAGGAAGATCTCTCTTTCTTCATTTGAAAATAGGTACTCCTATCCATAAAGGGACACAGTGGCTCAGTGGCTAAGACGCTGAGCTTGTCGATCGAAAGGTCCGCAGTTCAGCGGTTCGAATCCCTAGTGCTGCATAACGGGGTGAGCTCCGTTACTTGTCCCAGCTTCTGCCAACCTAGCAGTTCGAAAGCATGTAAAAAATGCAAGTAGAAAAATAGGGACCACCTTTGGTGGGAAGGTAACAGCATTCTGTACGCCTTTGGCATTTGGTCATGCCGGCCACATGACCACGGAGATGTCTTTGGACAGTGCTGGCTCTTTGGCATTGAAACGGAGATGAGCACCGCCCCCTAGAATTGGGAACGACTAGGACATATATGTGAGGGGAACCTTTAGCTTTACCTTACTCTTATCCATAGGTAATCTATCCGTAGATAAATCACATCAGCTTTTCTGACTTCTTTGACATTAATCCCACATCGCGAATGAAGGCGAATATTCGTGTCCCAGGATAATGTTGTAGGATACAATCTGGGTCCATCATTGGGACCAGAAGCTTTGTCTTCCGAGCTTTTTGTGGGTCAGTGTGGAGCCCATCCTCAGGGGACTTCTCTCTAGAAGTCTATGCCAGGGGTGAAATCCAGCAGGTTCTAACAGGTTCTGGAGAACCGGTAGCGGAAATTTTGAGTAGTTCGGAGAATCGGCAAATACCACCTCTGGCTGACCCCAGAGTGGGGTGGGAATGGAGATTTTGCAGTATCCTTCCCCTGGAGTGGGGAGGGATTGGAGATTTTGTAATATCCTTCCCCTGCCACGCCCACCAAGCCATGCCCACAGAACTGGTAGGGAAAGAATTTGGATTTCACCCCTGGTCTGTGTGCTTTGGACCATTAGAGAGAAGTCCTCCAAGGATGGGCTCCAGTACAAGTCCAAAAGGATGTATTTTAAAAAACTCAGAACTGGACAAACTGACTTAGGATAGTAGTCCTCAACTTTTTGGGCACCAAGGACCGATTCTGTGGAGAGAAGATTTTCCATGGATGGGAGGGGCATGTGGTTTCACATATTACCTGCATCCCATGAATGAGGCTTCGTTTGTTTGTGCAATCCTGTTTCTGGCATGCCAGAATGGACTAGAGCCGTGATGGCGAACCTATGGCACAGGTGCCGCAGGTGGCACGCGGAGCCATATTGGTGGGCAAGCGAGTGTTGCCCTAGCTCAGCTCCAGCGTGCATGTGTGCACCGGCCAACTGATTTTCAGGCCTTCCGGTCCCACCGGAAGTTGGGAAACTGGCTGTTTCCAGCCTCCAGAAGGCCTCAGGGGGGATGGGAAAGGCTGTTTTTGCCCTCCCCAGGCTCCTAGAAAGCCTCTGGAGCCTGGGGAGGGGGAAAACGGGCCTACTGGGCCCACTGTGCCATCGCATGCCAAAAGCAGGGAAGTGGGGGGGGTCACGTGCACACGCGCGGGACGGCAGGGCGCATTGAATTATGGATGTGGGCACACGTACCTGCGACCCCCCCATGCTCCCCCCGCTGTTGACATGCAACAGCAAAAAGGTTAGCCATCACTGGACTAGAGGTTGGGGACCCCTGACTTAGGAGGCACTTTCCAATGTTAATAAAGAATTCCCTGCCATTCAACCCAAGTTAGTATTTCTCACCTTTTTTGTTAAAATCTTTTTCCAGGTCCAAAATCACTTTGTAGGCTGAAAGGAACCGGAAAGGAAGTTGTCTGCTGCGGATGACAGAGTCCTGGAAGGAGAGAAATGCCAAAGGCAAAAACAGAATGAAAATTATTAACATTAAAGTATAGAATAATCTAGCATGGATTTCTCCCAGAACAGCTCCTGCAAGATATGTGAATTCCAGTTCCCAAGCTGCCTGGGAAAGCCAAGGGAAATCATCAAAACCATAAAAAAAGCAAAAGTTAGAATATTTTGGACATGTGATGCGACACCTGGAAAAATACAGCATACTTCACTTAATCCTCCAGGGAAAGATTGTCAGAGAATTCATGACTGGCAGAGACATGGTAACAAGATCAGCCAATGAATAGGCATAGCAACTGGTCACCCAATGGGAACTGTTTGGAAACTGAAACAGTACTTGCTAGAGACAGCTAGGAGCCTGGGCGTGGTTTAGGCTTAGCTTAACTGCCCTGTATAGGGGAGGTTCTCTTTGTCTGTATCAAGTTCTGAGCTCTAAAACTAAACTAACTAGTCTGCTGAATTGAAACTGAAAACTGTTCTCTATGCCGTTGGTATTGTATATTTTACTTCATGTGTTATATTGTATATAAAGAGAGGTTAATGAATCCTGCTGAATCAGTTACCTGTGTTTGCTTTCTGGATTTGATTTTTGTAACAAACTCTGACAAAGATTGAAGGCAAACGAGGTCCAGGCAGAAGAAGAACATTGTGGCTTCAAAATCTAAGGAACTGGTTTGGACAGAACTCAACAGCACTTTTTCGTGCAGCTGTTGATAAAAATAGAATCGCCAACATGATTGCCAACATCTGATGATGGATATGGCACAAGAAGAACAAGAAAAGACTCAAGAACAGCCATGCTGGCTGAGGAATTTTGGGAATTAAATGTCTATAGAGATTCTCAATAGACATTTAATGCCCAGAATTAAAACTGACCCCTTATAAGAGGGGTCAAAAAGGCAATTTATATAAAATCGAACAGCCCCCTTTCAATAGAGGAGGGGGAATGCGATACCACCTATCTCCTGTTTACAACACAGTCCTTTCACCAGTTCTAAGAAGGTTCCACACCATCAGGGTACATACACACACACACACACACACACACACACACACATTTTTCTTTTTGTTTTTAAAATTTTGGCACAATAATATTGGATTAAGGCAAGCAAGAGCCTGAAGACGTATTGTTTTTGGATTTTTGTTTTTTTATTGCTATCGTTGGTCTTTTCTTTTTCTTTCTCTCTCTTTTTTTCTTTTTCCCTTCCCGCATTAAAAGATTAAGGTTTGGAAGAAACTGAAGAATTTGAATTGATTGTTTTTTCTTCTTGCTTTTTATTTTTTTTTACTTCTCTTTTTGAAATATTTTTTCCTTTTTCTTTTTTTCTGTTCCTTTTTCCCTTATTTTTTTTGCAACCCGATTGGATTACAAAATGAGTAGAAAAGTAGCAACAGTGGGAGCAGCAGCGACTACACCATCCTCTTCACCATCTGGAAGCCAACATACTATTCAAGCAATGTTGCAACAGGAGAAAGAGAAAGAATCATCGACTCAAACAATTATACAAACACTTCAAAGGATGGAACAACAACAACAAAGGATGGAACAACAATTATTGAAGACAGACAAAAAAGTCCAGCGGATGGACAACAACTGCTTAGAACAGATGGAAAGGCGGCTAATATTCAACAAACAATGTCAAAATATGAAGAAAGGCTGGTAAAACTAGAAGAAAAAATTAAGGAAATAGAGAGTAGATTGGGAGAGGTTGAACAAGAAACGACTGTGCTTAAATTGGGTGGGAAATGGACAGAGCAGAATTTTCTTAAGATTCCAAAACGTGGAAGAAGAAAAAGGGGGAAATTTGGCAGATGTTATGAACGGGATGTTGGCCAAAGCTTTAGAAGTAACCAAAGAGAAGATGATGGATGGGATTGACGAGATTTATCGCGTTCATACTAGATATGCAATGCGTAATAAATTGCCAAGAGAAGTACATATAACATTTACAAAGAAATTGATTAAAACACAAATTCTTCAGGGAGCCAGAGAAAAGACCTTGAAATATAAGGGGAAAGAAGTGACAGTTTTGAAACAAATACCAAGAAAAGTGAGAGTGTTTCGAAGAGGATACCAATTTTTGACAAAAATTTTACTGCAAAAAGGAATTAATTATAGATGGTTAATTCCAGAAGGATTAGTTTTGACATGGCAACTTCAAAGATACAGGTTGAACACAATTGATAAAGCGAGAGCTTTTTATCATGAACTTTTCAAAGAGAAAGAAATTGAACTAGAAGTTGAAACTCAATCTGCAGTTGTCCCAATAAAATTTACAGAAGAAGAACTGGCAATGCTTGAGTCAACAAAAGGATGGTTGGCGGGGTTGTGGAATATAAGGAGCAACAGGAAGTTAGATCAACTAGAGCAACAAAACCTACATATAAAGTATGAATATGGAAGGAAGAAAATTAATTTCAATAAATGTAAATGGACTTAATTCGTCCAATAAAAGAAGAAAAGTATTTCATAAATTAGAGAAATTAAAATTTGATATAATTTGTTTACAGGAAGTACATATTAAAAAACAACATGAACAATTATTGATCCAACCAAAACTTGGAAAAACTTTTCTATCCCTGTCACAAAGCAAAAAGAGGAATTGCTCTATATAATAGAAATAAAATAATAGCAGAACAGAAATATGCAGATCCAGAAGGTAGAATATTGATGGTGGAAATAATTGATAACAATACGAAACTACTTCTGGTAGCAATATATGCTCCAAATAATAATCAAAGTGACTTTTACGGTAAACTACATAATAAAATTATTGAAATGGACTATGACAATATATGTATGATGGGTGATTTTAATGGAATTGTGGATGAAAAACTGCACTATGAAACACACAAAATAATAAGACACACTAGAAAGACGCTACCGAGATCTTTCTTTAAAATGGTAGAGGAAATAAATCTGAAAGATATATGGAGGGAGAGAAATGGGCAAAATAGACAATATACTTTTTATTCTGGTAGACACTCATCTTGGTCCAGACTGGATATGATATGGACAACAATGGACTTGATTCTAAATATTGAACAAGTGAAGATAGAATCAAATTTGTGGGCAAATCATAATCCTGTGATTGCCATTTGGAAAGGGCGGAAAGGAAGAGCTAGATGGACCTTAAATAATACAATATTAAAAGAGAAAGACTTTGTACAGAAAATAGAAAGAGAGTTGGATTTCTTTTTTAAGGAAAATAAGAAAGAAGAAACATTGATACAAAATTGTTGGGATACAATGAAGGCCTACGCCAGAGGATTAATTATAGATTATACTAGGAAAAGAAATGGGAAGAAAAGACAAACCTTTAAAATATTGACCGATGATTATAAAAGATGTGAAAAGGAATTCCAGAAAGATTCATACAAGAAAGATGTTAAAATTAAAATGGACATAATAAAACATAAAATAGATTTGCTGGAAAAGGAAGATCTAGCTCAAAAAATAAGAATCACCAAACAGAACTATTTTGAAAATGCAAATAAGCCTGGAAGATGGCTAGCATATAAACTGAAAAAGGATAGAGAATCAAGGAAAATAATGCAATTATTTGATGACCAAGGACAATGTAAATTTGGTAATAAAGAGATGGGAAAATTATACAAGAATATTACAGACAGCTTCACAAAAAAGAGATAATAGAGGACGAAAAAGTGATAAGGTGCTTACAAAAAGCAAATCTACCACAGATTCCCAAGAATATCGAGCATCACTATGATGGAATTAACAGAGGCAATTAAGAAGCAGAAGAATGGTAAGGCACCAGGACCAGATGGTTTGCCGGTTGAGTATTATTGGGTGCTACAAGAATCCTTAAGTCTTCCATTACTGGAAGTTATGAACGAAGTAATGACAAAAAAGGAAATACCCAAATCATGGACTGAGGCTTATGTCACATTGATCCATAAAGAAAATACGGACCCACAACAAATCAAAAACTATAGGCCTATATCCTTGCTAAATTCAGATTACAAAATTTTTGCTTCAATACTGGCAGAAAGACTTAAGAGATATTTGAATAATTTTATACATTCAGATCAAAATGGATTCCTACCCAAAAGACAAATTAGAGATAATGTAAGAATAATATTGGATACTCTAGAATATTATGAAGCGCATCCTGAAAAGCAGATGGCTTTGATATTTTTAGACGCACAAAAAGCATTTGACAACATGAATTGGTGATTTATGATGTTACAAATGGAGGAGATGGGCTTCGGTAGGAAATTTATTCAGGCAATTGAAGCTATATATTCTAAACAGATGGCGAAGGTTATGATTAATGGAGAATTGACTGATTCTATTGAGATAGAAAAAGGTACTTGCCAAGGATGCCAATTGTCCCCATTGTTGTTTATATTGACACTGAAAATTTTAAATAGAAATATTAGAGAAGAAAAAGAGATAAAAGGTATGAAACTTCGAAAAGAAGAATATAAACTACAAGCTTTTGCTGATGACCTGGTCTTTATTATTGAAGAACCACTAGCATCAATAAAAAAAACCTGATAGAAACTATTGGAGAGTTTGGGGAAGTTGCTGATTTGAAAATGAATAAAGAAAAGACAAAAATAATGACTAAAAATATGTTAAAAAAAACAAAAAGAAGAACTGATAGAGATTTCCAAGATGCAGGTCACAAACAAGGTAAAATATTTGGGGATACATTTGATAACAAGGTAGTTCACTTAAAGAAAATAATTATAATAAGGTTAAGCAACAGATAGGACAAGATTTAGTGAAATGGAGAAATTTGCAGTTATCTATGATTGGTAGGACTGTAACTATTAAGATGAATATTTTACCTAGAATTTTGTATCTCTTTCAGACTATTCCAATAAAGTTGGGCAAGGAATTTTTTGTAGATTTGAATAAAATGGTGTCGAAATACATTTGGCAGGGAAAGAAGGCAAGAATAAAATTTAAGCTGTTACAAGACGCTAAAATGAGGAGTGGTTTTGGATTACCGAATTTTGAATTATATTATCAAGCAGCTAATTTAATGTGGATTAAAGAATGGATAACATTGAAAAACACTAGACTATTGAATTTGGAGGGACATGATTTGTTGATGGGGTGGCATGCCTTTCTATGGTATAAAGGAACTAAAATACAGGGGTATTTTAGAAGACATCAGATACGTGAAGCTTTATTTTTGAATTGGGAGAGGATTAAAAAATATCATTATTTGAAGATTCCAATCTGGGTATCGACAATTGAAGCCTTCTCATATTCAGTGATATTTAAAGAGGAACAAATTGTTAGATACAATGAGTTATTGGATGAAAAGGGTGGACTTAAGTTAAAACAAGATTTAGAAGATCAGGGATTTAAGATGGATTGGTTTTCATATATGCAAATATTTTCTAGATATCGAGAAGATCTCAAACAAGAAGGTATTTATAATGCTTTGACTATGTTAGACAAGGTATTAATGGGTTCTGATGACCATGTAATTAAAAAGTTATATGGATACTTGTTAGAAGTAAAATTGGAAGAAGAACAAGTTAAAGAATCAATGATAGCATGGGGGGAAATTTTTGATTATGGTATTGATTTAGAGAAATGGCAAAAATTGTGGTCACATAATTATAAAATGACAATGTCTACAGCATATAAGGAGAATTTGTATAAGATGTTTTACAGGTGGCATTTACCCCTGACGAGGATAGCCAGAATGTTCAAGAACAAATCGGAGAAGTGCTGGAAGTGTCATCAGACCCCAGGATCCTATTACCATATGTGGTGGACATGCGTAGAAGCAAGGAGATTTTGGACTAAAATACACACGTGGTTGGAAAAAATGATAAAGAGACATATTGACTTTAAACTAGAGATGTTTTTATTAGGGATCTTACCAGAGACATTTAATACAGAATTGCAATATCTAATTGTGAATATCTTAACAGCAGCTAGAATTGTATTTGCAAAAAATTGGAAAGGAGAGAAGATAATTACTGATGAAGAAATTATTAAAAAAATATTGGACTGGGCTGAAATGAGTAGATTGACATTTGAAATAAGAGAACAGGAAGATAAACAATATTATTTGATATGGGAGCTATTTTATCAATGGATAGACAATAAAGAATGGAGATGAAATATTGCATATGAAATGAAATTTGGATAAAATGTGTAAACACTTGTTTTTAGTTAGATGAAAGAACATTTGTCACAATTGAAATTTTGAAAATGTTGAGAGCACGAAATGACTTTAACTGATCGAAACACTGTCTGTAAGTATATGGAAAGATTATGTTTTTTATGTTGTTTTTTTGTTTAAAAATAAAAAACTTTTATTTAAAAAAAAGAAAGAATAACGGCTGCCATTTATAATTATCAGACAATTGTAAAGGATGACTTCACACAGAATTCACAGAAAACACAACAGCAGAGTTCAGCTAGTGTGCTATGCCTTATTATGGTTTGATGGGATTGCTTGCTTCAATGCAAAATGCCTAGATAATAGTTTAACTCCTTAATCCACAAGTAGTTCAACTGCCTAGCACGTTTATGCAAAATCCATCCAGTGAAAAACCCATCGTGGTGGGCTTCTCATCAGAAACTTCAGGAATATAAACTTCCCAAAAATGTTTTTTTTTTTCCAAAAGGCAATTGGACTTCCTTGATTTTTTAAAATTTGCAAATGTTTCGCTTTTCATCCAAGAAGCTTCTTCCATTTCAAGACGCTTCTTCTTGAATTTTGCCTCATTTTACGACCTTTCTTGCCACATTTGTTAAGTGAATCACTGCAGTTGTTAAAATAGTAACGTGGTTGTTAAGTGAACCTGGCTTCCCCCGTTGTTTGTCAGAAGGTCCCAAAAAGGTGATCAGATGATGATCCCGGGACACTGCAACCGTCATAAATACATGCCAGTGGCCAAGCATCCAAATTTTGATCATGTGACTACAGGAATGCTAAAATGGTGGTTAAGTGTGGTTTTGGGTGGGGTTTTTTCACTGCTGTTGCCAACCTCGAAAAGTCACTAAACAAATGTAAATTTAGAACTCAGATTCAGGTTCAGATTAACAGAGTTGGAAGGCACCTTATAGGTCATCTAGTCCAACCCAAGAAGGAAACCCTACACAAGTGATGGCTAACCTTTTTGTTGTTGCGTGCCAAAAGCTTGTGTGTGCACCCCCGCACCTGTAATGCAAGTGTCCACACACACCCCACGCGCCCCACCCCCTGAGTATGCACACGCGACCCCATGAGCTCCTGTTTTGGGCCTAGTATAAGGTGAGCAGATTTTAACATTGGTAAAGAGGGACACCTGTGGGTGTGGCTTATTTTTTGGGCATGGCTTGGAGGTCATGTGACTGGGTGGGCGTAGCTAGCTGATCATGTGACCTGGTGGCCATGGCTATGTGTATAGGGACTACTCAGAGGGCTGAAAAAAGTCATTTCTGACAGGTCCTCGCACTTTTGACCGGTCCTCACACTTATGACCATCCTCACATTTATGCCCGTGCAGCATTCTTAATAACCATGTCACTCATTTCACAACTGCTTTTCTTCACCATGGTGATAAGATAGGGCAAAAAATGTAAAATGTGAGGACAGTCGTAAGTTCGAGGACTGGTCAAAAGTGCGAGGACCAGTCAAAAATAACTTTTTCAGCCCTCTGAGTAGTCCATGTGCATAAAAGGATACAGCAATACAGAGGGATGAAGGAAGGCAAATTAGAGTAGGAGTGAGGTTAAGAGAGGGAAGAAGAGAGGAGGAGAAGAAGAAAGGAAGAGGAAGTAGGGAGGAGAAGAAGGGGGGGAAGAGAAAGTAAGAAGGAAAGAAAAGAGAGAGGTGGTAGGTTTGAGGAGAAAGAGTGCTGTACAATAAAAAAGATGAAAGGCAAGAAAACCAACCCCAAACAAATATAAAGAATTAAGATAAAGAATGAATTGTTAAACTTTAAAGAATAAAAGAAAACAAATATGAATAAATAGCAATAATTAGAAACACACATACAAACATACAATGTATTTTCTTTGAACAGAGGATTTGGCCGCTTCACAAATTTAAACAGTGTTTAGTCATTTCAATTAAATTTACAATTTCTATATTTCCATATTTTTTGCCATATTTATTCCTAATCTATTTTTTTAAAAAACCAATATTACCCTTCATCCTCGTCTCTAATCTTAATCAAATTCAATTTTTCCCTTCTATTCTATATTATACCCCTTCCCATTGTCATCTATTTTTATATCCATCCTCACATTGGTTAATTATATAATATTACAGTTGGTTAATACAAATTCAACATTTTAATATAAATCAATTAGTTATATAACTATCTTTTTTGTATATTAATCAATATGAATATGAATATTCCAATTATTTCCATGCAATCCAATTTCTTACAAATCAATTAATTATATTTACCAATAATAATAAACCAAATAATTTCCCCCACATATTCTTCCAACCACAACTTAACCATTTCTGCTTTCAACACAATATACAATTAATAGTATCTCAATTATTACAATTCCCTAGTTAAATAGAACTTTTTTTCTTTCGTGTTTTAAAATCTTGAACTCTCCTCTTTTGCCATTTGCATAAATTTCCCATTGTTTGCACCTACCTTTTTTGATGAGGAAAAAGAAATCTGCCTTTCCAACGTTGTTAGCAAACAGCAAAGGCAACAACACCCTGCTTAGTTTCGGTTTCGTTTTCAGTTTAAATTGCACAAAGAGAAAAAAAAACTAGAGGGAAAAAACCTGTTTAAATTCTTGCTGTGGGGCTTCAAAGGGCCACCTATGTTTTTTTTTAACACTGACCAGCTGTAGGGCGGGCCTTGCTGCAAGAATTTAAACAGGTTTTTTTCCCTCTAGCCATCAGCTGGGACTCAGGAGGCAGCAATAGATTGGGAGTGGGCGGGGTAAGCAAACCCCGTTCTCCCGCCGTTCCCTAGCTTGTCCTGCATTCCTTCCAAAAATCGGGACTTTTTAAAAATGCGGCGGGACGCGGGACAAATCGTTGAAAATCGGGTCTGTCCCGCCAAAAGCGGGACGTCTGGTCACCCTATGCAATGTACGCGTGCCCCCTGAGTGCGCCCCACCCATCCATGCAGGCATGCGGGACCCCCTATGCTCCCCACCCCCTGCGATGCACGTGTATCTCCTGCATGCACCCCAGTTCCTGCACATGTGTGGCAGAGAACAAAAAATCAACTGGCCAGCGGGAGGCACGCGCACATGCACAGTAGAGCTGGGCTGGGGCAACAGCTGGTGTGCCTTCAGAGAGGGCTCTGAGGGGCCCATCTGTGGGACGCATGCCATAGGTTCACCATCATGGCCCTACACTATTTCTGACAAATGGCAGTCCATTCTCTTCTTGAAAGCCTCCAGTGATGAAACTCCCATAACCTCCATTGGTTGATTGCTCCCACTGTCAGAAAATTTCTCCTGCGTAGACAGTCTTACCTTATCCTCGAGGCGCTTTAAGAGAAACTGATGATGCCTCTCGCTCACCCCGGACCTCAAAATGTTCCGCAGGTTTCGTAGCATTGCCATGAAAGGCAGTTTCTTTGAATCTAGGGGGAAGCAAGTAAATGGTAATTTTACAGCTGAAACTTAGCAAGCAAAGTATTTTTTTTTAAAAAAATGAGTGAAGATACGAGAATTTTACCCAGTTTTATTTCTTTACTTTCCACACATATATTCCGGCTTGGGAGGTAGGGGGGTGGAGTAAAAAGAGATAGAGGGGTGCCTCCATGTCCCCCAATAGTTAATATTTAATAATACAAGAGCCTTGGTGGCGCAGCAGATTAAAGTGTTGTTAACTAGCACCAGCTGCCTGCAATTACTGCTAGTTCGAATCTCACCAGGCTCAAGGTTGACTCAGCCTTCCATCCTTTCGAGGTAGATAAAATGAGGACCCGGATTATGGGGGCAATAAGCTGACTTTGTATAAAAAAGAACACCGCTTAGGGGGGGGCAAAAGCCCTACTAAGCAGGTATATAAAAAAAGTATGAAGGCTATTGCTTAATGCATTGTAAGCCGCCCTGAGTCTCCGGAGAAGGGCGGCATATAAATCGAACCAATAAATAAATAAATAAATAAATATTTTGCTGCTTATATTTTGTAAAATTTTTAGCATCATCTGTTTCTATTACATCTCCTCTGGTTATGATTTAATCCTACTTCCCACTTGCAGTTTAGATCTAAATCTTTATCAGTGCACAACATATGTACAATGAGATTGGTGGAGCTCCCTCAGTGCACCCTCCCCCCCAACACAATAAACCCAATCAATTACATTAATAAAACACCCAGTCCTATTTCACCCATGTGAACATGTTACATGTTGCACCGGCCCTGCAAGTCCATCATATTACGTAGTGATGATGTTATTTCACATTTAGGAGTCTGACAGCCCATGGATAAAAACTGTTCTTCATCCTGTTTGTGCGGCTGGCTATGCTTCGATATCTCCTTCCTGATGGTAGGAGGATAAAGAAGTGGTGACCAGGGTGAGAGCCGTGGTGAAATGTAAAATTTGTTACTGCTGGTTCTGTGGGCATGGCTTGATGGGGGGGTTAATGTGACTGGGTAGGCGTGGCCAATTTTTTTTTTTAAACTTTTAAAAGCATTTTTTCTACAACCTTAAGAGGTTGCAGAAAAAAATGCTTTTAAAAGCCTCTGGCGATCAGGCAACTCAGCTGG
>WNWU01013381.1:455678-467175 GCA_012654045.1 Ptyas mucosa | reverse complement strand
ATTTGTCAAGAATCATAAGGTACAACACTTAATGATAGTCATAGGGTACAAACAAGCAATCAAATCATATTAGAAAACAATCAATATAAATTGTAAAGATACAAGCAACAAGGTTACAGTCATACAGTCATAAGTGGAAGGAGATGGGTGGTGGAACGATGAAATTAATAGTACCATGTTTCCCCCAAAATAAGACAGGGTCTTATTTTCTTTTGACTCCTCAAATAAGGGCTTCGCCTTATTATTGAGGGGGTCTTATTATTTTGGGGGTGCAGGAGGCGGCTGCTTCCCTTCCCCACCATCTCTTTATTGAGAGGGGTGGCAGGTGGGGCAGGGGAGAAGCGGGACACGCGTGTTCCTCGCCGTTCTGTCCAGGGAGACACATTGTAAAAAAAACCTTTCTCGTGAGTGCAGTCAAACTCCTTGAACTCGCGAGAAAGTTTTTTCTACAACATGTCTCCCTGGACAGAACGGCGAGGAATGCAACGATGCTAGAAAGGTAAGACGCCCGTCCTGCTTCTCGCCCGCCCCAGCTGCCACTCCCAAATTGCACCCTAAAGGGGATGGGTGGGGGCGGGTGGCTAAGCAAGGGGCAGGAGCTGTCATGCCCAGCCAGGGGAGTGGGGCGCGTAATTGGGGAGGGGCTTATTTTGCGGGGGTGGCTTATATTATCATAGGTCCTGAAAAGCCCAATTGGCCTTATTTTCAGGACATGTCTTATTTTCGGGAAAACACAGTCGTGCAGACTTAGTAAATAGTTTGCCAGTGTTGAGGGAATTATTTGTTTAGCAGAGTGATGGCGTTTGGGGAAAAAAACTGTTCTTGTGTCTAGTTGTGCAGTGCGCTACAGCATAATAAGATAGTTACTTTTGTGAGACGACTTCCGGCTCCAGATGGCAGCAGACGTTGTTTGGGTAACTCGTTGCCCCAGCATCTGAATCCCCCTGCCTGGAGGGGCCGGATGCTCTGGTTTCAGGGTATCCGCCATTAAGGGCGGCTCGCTAGGGGCCCCCTGCCTCAATTCCAGGGGCTGGGCGGCCAATGCTGGCGCGCCCGAGGCTCCGGCGAGTGTGGGCAGCACGCAGCGGCCATCCAAGGCCGTTCCGTGCCCAAATGCCTGTAGGACCTGGTGTATATTGAAAGTAAGGCAGCAGTTAAAGAGGCGATCGGAAGAGGAAGGGATGCAGGCCGGAGAACAAGTAGAAAAGGAGAGACTTTGACTGGCGAAGCGACGAAGCGTCCTGCGGGTGAGAGGGGGGGGGGCGGAAGTTTCTCCCCCCCCCCTTGTAACTGGGAAGGGCACCGTAGTTGAGAAGAAAGAGGGAGAAAAAATAAAGAGATCTCTTCCTTTGCTGATTTTCTGTGGAGAATGGTGGAGGCAGAATTCGGGAAGGGAGGCTGGAAGACTCTTTCCTTCTGGTGAAACATGGCTGGTGCCTGATTTCCTGCTTCTTTGTACATAACTGATGACATCACCCACCTCTGGTTTCCTGTTTGACCTACTCTACAAGCCAGACTCGTTGCTCCTGTGAGCGCCCTCTGGTGGATTGTGAGGAGATAGAGCTGATTTTTAAGAGAATTTTCTCTCTCTGGATGCTTGTGCCTACCTGAAGACCTCTCATTCTTTACTACTGTAAGATGGCTAAAGGACAAAGACCAGCTGCAGGTGACATGGAAAAAATTTTGGAGAAATTGGCAAAATTGGATGAGAAACTTGATAAACTTGATAACTTGCAAAAAGGACAACTGGAAATAAAATCTGAAATGGTAGTTATGAAAAAAGATTTAATTGCTGTTCAACAGGTGGCAGAGGAGAATAAGAAAAGGTGGGAGGCTTGGAGGGGGAGGTGCGGGCAATCCAGAAGAGGGAAGAAATGAGAGGAAATGTAATTTTAACATTGCAGCTGGATAGAATGTCTTATTTTCTCAGGTTTCAAAATGTGGAAGAGGTGGACCAGGAAGATCTGAGAGAAGTGATGGTTAAATTGTTGGGCGAATTTATTGAAAGAGGTTTGGATTTTATGAGATGGGATATGGATCTAGTTTATAGAGTAAACTCACAATATGCAATTTTACATAGTGTCCCAAGAGAGGTCCACATTAAATTTGTGAGAAGGGAAACGAGAGACGAAATACTGAGAACTCAAAGATCGGGGGCGCTGATATACAGGGGCAAGGAGGTCACCATTCTGAAGCAGATCCCTAGACAAGTACGAGAATTAAGAAGAAATTATTATTTTTTATCAAGTAAATTGTACCTTAAGGAAATTGGCTTCAGGTGGTTGATGCCGGAAGGTTTGATGATTTTTAGGGAGGGTAGTAGGAAGAAAATTAATAGTGTGATGGAGGCCCAGGCATATCTGGAGCAACATAAGACCCTCCTAGAGGGTGAAGATACAGGAACCGAGGAAGGGGAGGTATTAGATGATCAAGGAACGGGGACGGGCGAGGCCGTGGCGGTCCGGGAGGAAGGGGGTGCTAAGGCCAGAACCTTGAGATCTAGAACCAAGAAATGACCAAGTGAGAGGAATCTATTACTTTGTGCCTTTTATGATATCTCTTATTTTTGTAAACTTTAATATTACTCTGGATATTGAACTGATATTTTTGCATAAATCCGGTTGTTAAATTTGAAATTTTAATAAGGGAAGATCTGCTGTATGGGAAAAAAAGTAAATATATATTATCTTTGTAAAAGGATAATGAAAATTCCACATATTGTAAGCGATAATACTGTTTATTTTTAACCAATAAAAACTTTTATAATAAAAAAAAAGATAGTTACTTTTGTCACTTTTATCTATGAGCACACTGGCACACATTAAAAAATGAAATTCTGATGCCCGTTCTCAAAAGAAAATCATCATGATTTTAGCCACTGTCTATCCACTGCAGGATGAATGCCTCTTCTGCCAACCAACTAAAAGTCCTGAGCTTTCTTTGGGCCCACAATACTTGCTAATAGATACCATGAAGCCCCCTCCTGGAAGGTAACAATTGGTCATGGGCAGAAGTGAAATCCAAATTTTTTCCCTATCGGTTCTGTGGGCATGGCTTGGTGGGCGTGGCAGGGGAAGGATATTGCAAAATCCCCATTCCCACCCCACTCCAGGGGAAAAATACTGCAAAATCCCCATCCCTGCCCACTCCTGGGGGAAGGATATTGCAAAATCTCCATTCTCACCCCACTCCTGGGGAAAGGATATTGCAAATTCTCCATTCCCACCCCACTCTGGGGCTGCCAGAGGAGGTATTTGCCGGTTCTCAGAATTACTCAATATTTCCGCTACCGGTTCTCCAGAATCTGTTAGAATCTGCTGGATTTCACCCCTGGTCATGGGGAGCATGTGTAATATCCCTAAAAATACTGCAGACTCTGGTCAGGCATTGCTTATATGCTATGTCCTGCATAGAAGGAAGCGAACTTCTAATAATCTTTTCTGCTGTCCTCACCACTCTCTGCAAAGCCTTATGGCCTCAAAGCTTAATCTAAGCTCCCAAGTAGAGAAATCTGTTGCAGAGATCTGAAATCAGGCATGCCTGCAAGGAGGATCCACGAGGTACACCCTAAATCAAAGTTGTCCGTTTCCAGGATGACATAATGCAATTTCAAGGAAACACCACTTTTGATTAAAGCTGTTCCCGACAGGTGCTATGCATGCAATAAATCACACTTTGCATTTCCGAATCAGATTGCTGCTTAGAGCCAATCTCTCTAACTCATCACACAGCAACCTTCCTAATGTGCCCTCCAAATCAGTGAGTGGATACTACAATAGTTGCAATCCCATTTGGTCCTCCATTAAGAATTCACTGACACTGATCTGGAGCAGGAAAATTCTTAGACTTCAAAGTTGATGATTTTCCTATATGTGGAAAATAATTAAGGTCAGTCAAGATTAGTATCTGGTTAGAAGACTACGAGGAAGTTCTAGTAGAGTACCTGGAGAAATATTTCAGTTTCTCAACCTTGACCACTTTAAGATGCATGGACTTCAACTTCCAGAATTCCACAGCCAGCACTGAAGAATTCTGGTAGTTGAAGTCCACATATCTTAAAGTGGACAATAAACACTGCCCTACGCAAGTAAGTTGGGATAAGTTTTTTAAAAATCTGGGAAAAGGTAATAGCACACAATTTCAATAATGATAATAAATTCTTCCTCTTCGTGGAATCCATATATCTAAACCCCCCCCCAAAAAATGCACTGATATTTAGAAATAAATCTTGAATCAAATTCAACATGAAGGAGTCTTGATACTTATGGTACTTATTTTCTACAAATAATGCTGAAGCTTTCACAGGCGGTCCTTGACTTACAACATTCTTTTACTGACCAATCGAAGATGCAATGACACTGAAAAAAAAATGACTTAAAACTGTTTTTCACACTTACGACCACTGGTCACATGATCAAATCCGGACACTTGGCAACTGGCATGTTTTTATGACGGTTGCAGTGTCCCAGGGTCATGTGATCATTTTTTGCAATCTTCTGACGAGCAAAGTCAATGGGGAAGCCAGATTCACTTAACAATCGTGCTACTATCTTCAGCAATTCACTTAACGACTGTGGTAAGAAAGGTTGTAAAATGGGGCAAAGCTCATTTAATAACTGTCTCGCTTAGCAATATAAATGTTGAGCTCAGCTGTGGCCGTAGGTGAAGGAATACCTATATTTCCTTCTAATTTTTTTTAATAAGTTTTTTATTTTTATTTCGCATAAAACGTATATAAATGTACAATCTCTCTAACCATTCTAATCACACATATTATCTTTTGGTTTCCACATTGATTCATTCTTCATCCTAAAACTTTAAAATACATTCAGTGTTGCTCTTCTACCATTCTCTTCTTCCACAACAACCATTCCTCTCCTTCTCTCCTCTTACCCTTCCCTCCCTTCTTCTATTCTTTTCAACTTTCTTCTTTCCTCCTCTCCTTCTCCTTCCTTTCCCCCACTCCTCCCTTCTTCCTCACTTTCTAACCCTCTCTCCTACTCTTATTTTCCCTCCCTTTCTTCCTCTCCTTTTCCCTTTCTTTTCTCTCTCTCTCTTTTCCTCCCTTCTCCTCTCTCCTTCCTACCTGTCCCTCTCTATTCCTCTCTCCCTTCCCTCTCTGTTGTTGTGTCCATTTTCAATTCAATATTTTGTCAAGGTGGCATTCGAGCAACCCTGATCTTATATTTACCCACATTTTCTTTTCAATTTCTTTTCTATTTTGCTGGTTAGACATATATCATCCTTAACATACATTTATACAGTACCTCTTTTTTTCATTTCCCCACTCCTTCCCCCTTTTTCATTTACTCAAATGTCATCTAGGTTTCTATTTATTTTAATTTTTTTTGTCTTTTCTCTCATTTATTTTTATTCATATTCTTTTCTAGCCAGTCATAAAAACATCCCCATGTCTTGAAATACACCGATTCCTCTTTTATTCTTAATGTTAGTGTGTTCATTTCTGCACATTTCCTTCTAAATTTCAATTTTAGTCTTACCTGGTGCTCCCCCAGTTCATGGTAAGATTGAGAGGTCTCTTCCTGTCGTGGCAATTCAGGGGCATAGAGTTTTGGCCAAGGAGGGAGTGAGGACCCTTTCAAAAGCTTTGCAGAATCCAGAGGGAGGTTTGCTGGAACAACTGGGAGCAACAAGCGAGCTCTGGATTCTTCCAACCCTGACAAAATAAGGCTGGAGGATGTTTGCTGTGTCAGGAAGGGATTTTCCAACCGCAGCAAATTTGGCTGAGAGAAGGTACAATAGGAAAGCAATTTCTTAGGCCCAGTTTGCAGAAACTGAGATAGCTGGAAAACAAACAATAAAAGCAATATTTAAGACCATGGTGCCAAATAGACATCTCCCCTCCAACTCCCAAGTACAGATAGTCCTCATCTTACAACAGTTCATTTAGTGACCGTTAGAAGTTACAATGGCAGTCCCAAAAAAAGGGACTTATGAAAGTTTTTCACACTGATTACTTTACTCATGCTGGGTCACGTAATTAAAATTAGGATGCCTAGCAACCGGCTCAAATTTATGACAGAAAGCCTTTGAGACTTTCTGACCAACAAACGTCAACAGAAAAGCCAGATTCACTTAACAACCGTGTGATTAATTTAACAACTACAGTAATTCACTTAACTGTGCCAGGAAAGGTTATCAAATGGGGTAAAATTCACTTAGCGACAGAAATTTTGAACTCACTTCTGGCCGTAAGTTGAGGACTACCTGTAATTCTTCAATGCACTATATGCACTAGTGAATTGTCTTCACCCAGCCGTGGCTTCCTTACCATTAACTTGCTTTGTTCCTGGTTCTGGTTTCTTCCCAATATCTCTCTGGTCTCTGGGACATTGTCACTCTTTGTAGATCCTTCTGGGCCTTTCCAGAAGCTCTCCACGTGTGTCTCACTCACATCCTTCTGCTGGGACACAAGCAGACACATCCCACAGTAAATAAGCATAGCAGCAGCAATTGAATTCAAGCATTGCCATGGTTCCTTTAATTTTTCCGATACTGCCCTCGATAATATGGCAGAAAGGCTGGGTCTGAAAAATGTCACATTGACATTTGACTTCTACAGACATTGTTAAGGATATTCTTGGCTCATAACCGAAGTTGTGGGTTATTGAGCAAGTACCCTTTGAGTAAACGCATGAAAAACGACTGGGAGTGGTTGTGAACAATCACAGTCAACATATAAACACACTGAGTTGTTGTAGTCTTTTACTTTTAGAAAAAGTAAAGCAAAGTCCAAAAACAATCCAAGTCATACATAGATAAGACGAAAGTTAAAAGATCAATCCAGGGATATTTCAAGTACAAAGTCTTCTTACCAGTTGTAATCATACACAATAAAAGAGTTCTTATTGAGTTTCAAAACAGGAACAAGTTCAATATCAAAAGATTCAATAAATAGTAGAAAGCAACATGTAGCTATGATCAAACAATGATCATGCAGAGAGATCAGGTAGAGAGTTACAGCAAATAAGCAGGTAAAATGGTGTAGTATCCACACCAGCCATGATCCTGAATTCCTTTAAGTACATTAGCTACAGAGCTTAGCCAATCAGGATACAGGATGATGCAATACAGTCTTAAAGCAACATAATACCTTTCTGACTGCAAACATACATTGTTGGCTTATATATTGTCTGACCAACTAGTTAGACAAATAACCATTTCCTAACAGACATCTTAGATTTATAATTTTCTTGCCCACGTGAGAGAAGCAAGTCTCCTCCTGGCATTTTCACCTTCTTGATCTAATGCTGTGATGGCGAACATATGGCACTTGTGCCAGAGGTGGCACACAGAGCCATCTCTGTGGGCATGTGTGCCGTCACCAGCTGCTTTTCTGGTTTACGGCTGGTCTTCACAGGCACTAGAAGGCCAGAAAACGACCTGCTTTTCTGCCTGGGTTTGGCTGTTTTGGGGGCCATTTTCAGGCTGTTTTTCGGGCCATTTTTGGGGCACCAACCAGCTGGTTTTCGGGTTTCCGGTGCTCTGGGGCATGCACATGCACACATGTTCCAGTTTGGGCACTCGGTGCCGAGAAGGTTCACCATCACTGGTCTAGTGTATGTCTTCTGAGATCTCCTTGTGGTCTCCTATCCTATTTAGACTTAACTTTTTTTTTCAGAAACAGAGGCCAGGCAGAGAGTCCACTTGACAGGATATCACCTTCAGACCCCCGACATTTTTTTCCTCATAATTACGTGTGGTTGGGAAAAAGTCACAACATTTAAATCAACTAGCCAGGCACCCAAGTGAAGCCAACATTTACTGGGAATATTTTCAGAGGTGCAGGGTCTTAGCTGTACTTATCATGCTGAGTGGCCAACCTGGAGCATTTGAGATCAAGGGAGTTCTCTGGGGTGGGTCACTGACCGGCCCTGGGTGACAAGAGATTTCAGGGCACCTACCCACAATCCTGAAGGACGGATTGGATTCAAAAGTCGAAGCCGAGATTCTTCCAGTTTTTGGAGAATATCAGGAACAGGAGTATTCGCATGGACAGAAGGCTTCTCCGCACAATGAAGGGCAGTGGGATCCATAGTCTTTGAGGAAAAAGTCAACAGGGTTTCAATCTCTGCAGAAAGAAAAATAAAGGCAGTGATTAGGTTCCGAAGTAAAAATCCATTTCTGAACGTTTGAATGTTTTCAAAATGGGAATGCAAATTCAGCGGGCAAGCTTACATTTAAAACTTGTCTTTTTAAATTATTAATTTATAATATAAAAATACCAAAAAAAAATGCAAAAAAAAAAATAGTAGGAAAGACAGGGAAGGGAAGAAGAAAGGGAAAACTATAGGAAAAAGGGGGGAAAGAAAGAATCCTTTTGGTGCCGTAGAATAATAGCATCAAACCTGGGGTGGGTTATACTTATCTTTACTACCGGTTCGCATCGCACTCGCATGCTCTTCTGTGCATATGCAGCAGTGATGGATTGCCCCTGGTTCGGACTGGTTCTATAGAACCAGTAGTAAAACCAGCGTGAGGCTCCACCCACTGACCTTGACATCATCAGAAACGATCTGTGCATGCGCAGAAGCAAGGCGCGTACGTGAGCGAAGCAAGGCGCGTGCACGATCCCATTGCGAACCGGTAGTAAAGGTAAGTAGAACCCAACCCTGATGTGTAGACGCTTCTGTGCATGCGCAGATCACTTATGATGATGTCCGTGGGTGGACCCTCCCGCTAGTTTTACTACTGGTTCTTGCAAACCGGTCCAAACTGGGGGCAACCCACCACTGCATCAAACCTCAACTTTTTACTTTTTCATAATAGTACAAACTAGCCATTTCTATGACAAAAGACCTACCTAACTTGTAAAATCCCAAAATCAAAGTTTCATTTTTTCCCTCCCACCTTGAACATAAAGTCCAGAAACAGTTTCCAAGTAGAAAGAAAAGTGAGAGAATCAGAATCTAACTGGAAAGGACCTTAGAAGTCTTCTAGTCCAGCCACCTGCTCAAGCAGGAGATCCTATACCAGTGATGGCGAACCTTTTCGCCACCGAGTGCCCAAACCAGAATGCACATGCAAAAACGGCCTGAAAAACAGCTGGAAAAACAGCCGGAAAACGGCCCGGAAAACAGCCTGGAAAACAGCCTGGAAAACAGCCTGGAAAACAGCCTGTTCTTTGGCCATTTTTCAGGCCATTTTCAGCTGCTCTAGTGCCACAAAGACCAGCCAGAAGAGCAGCTGGCAACGGCGCACATGCCCAGAGAGAGGGTTCTGCGTGCCACCTCTGGCATAGGTGCCATAGGTTCACCATCACGGTCCTATACCATTTCAGACAAATAACTGTCCAGACTCTTCTGAAAACCTTCAGTGATGAAGCACCCACAACATCTGAAGGCAAGCTGTTCTACTGGTTAATTGTCCTCCCTGTTAGGAAGTTTCTTCTTAATTCCAGGTTGTTTCTCTTTTTGATTAGTTTCCATCCATTGTTTCTTGTCCTTCCCCCTGGTGCTTTGGAAAATAAATTGACCCCCTCCTCTTTGTGGCAGCCTCTCAAATACTGGAATATTGCTATCATATCCCACCTTATCCTTTTATTCTCTAGACTAGCCAAACCCAAATCCTGCAATCGTTCTTCATATATTTTAGTCTCCAGGCCTTTAATCATCTTAGTTGCTCTTCTTGGTACTTTTTTCCAAAGTCTCAACATCTTTTTTGTAATGTGGTGACCAAAACTGGATGTAGAACTCCAGTTGATGTCTTACTAAGACTTTATAAAGCGGTACTAATATTTCACATGATTTATACAACTATGTATACAACTTATACATAGTTGTATAATTTATACAACTATGGATTGTATTAGCTTTCTGGGCTGCTGCCACACACTGCTGGCTCACATTTAAATGATCGTCTGCTAGGACTCCAAGATTCCTCATGCAGTTGCTGTTTTTGAGCCAGGTTTCACCTAATCTGTACTTGTGCCTTTGGTTTTTCCTACCCAGGTGTAAAACCTTGCTTTTTTCCACATTAAATTTCATTTTGTTGGATAGGGCCCATTGTTGTTGTTGTTTTTTCTTTTATCATAAAACTGTATTTTCATAGGCCCAAGACTTGCCTTTTCTTAACCAGCCCAACTCACACGCTCTTGTTGTTTTATTGATTAAACACCAAGCTTTTAAAGATCATTTGACAGTATAGTATTTCAAAATGCACCTTTAAATTTAAAACTCTAGCATCTTTACCAAGGATGTGCAAGACCAAATGTGATTCTGTTGCAAAAAGGAAGCAGGAATTCTTTAAGTTTATTTTCAAGCCAACACTGCAGAGTTTAAATGATCCCATGTGACACCTCAGCCATTTTATAATGTGTTCTGGGATTTCAGTTCCCAGAATTCCCCACCCACATCATAAAAGTTACCCAGGTTGAGAAACACTGTCCTAGCAATTAGAGGACATAGCGTTCCTGTTCTTAGCCAGAGGCAAGGAGGAAGAATGACAATTTATAGCACCGACCGCAGCAAAAAGGTTGGCATCAGAATGGGTGAAATTAAATATTTCGGCTTTTATTTTGCATTTTTAGCCTTTGGATTGGAGTTATGGGGCAACATGGAAGACCAAGAAAAGGCAGAATAACAGAGTTGGAAGGGACCTTGGAGCTCTTTTAATCCAACCCCCTGCTCAGGCAGGAAACACTATACCAGTGATGGCTAACCTTTTTGCTGTTGCGTGCCAAAAGTGGGGGAAGAGAATAGCACCTTTGAGAAGGCCGTGGGTTAGAAGATAAAGAGACAAAAAGAAGATTAAAGATTTACCTGTCTTAAGGATCACCAGACAATCCCAGCTCTCCTGTCACTTCTGATAAATGGTAACCTACCAATTCATTTCAGAAGCTCTCTCTTTATACTAGAAGAGAAAATAGGAATAGACTTTGTTATCGGTGGCACATTTTGTTACATGCTAGCCACACATACACATACACACACACACATGCCCATAAACACATAAATTAGAATCGGGTAATGATGGGCAAACCACAAACTTCCTTCTAGCACTGATGATGTAACCTAGTTTGATAATGAAGTGCCTGCAATAAAACCACCAAGTTCAGAGAGCACCAAAGATCCGAAAGGACCAACTAATTTGTTATTATGCTTTGCCTGATTAGAGATGGGGGCAGACCCACCCACACATATAATTCAAACCCATTAGCAGTGCTGAAGATACAGCTTGGCTGTTTGGAGAAGACTTGGCCAGTGTTTCTCAACCTTAGCCACTTTAAGAGGAGTGGACTTCAATTCCCAGAATTCTCCAGTCAGCCATGCTTTATTTATTGTTATTTATTATTTATTGGTCAAGAACGTATTAGGTAATTTATATAAGTATAAGCATGAATTAAACACATAAAATAGATACAAATAGAGGAAACATTAGGACTGAATGGACTTCAATTCCCAGAATTCTCCAGTCAGCCATGCTGACCAAGTGGACTTCAGTTCCCAGAATTCTCCAGTCAGCCATGTTGACCGAG
>WNWU01013381.1:424236-446385 GCA_012654045.1 Ptyas mucosa | reverse complement strand
ATAGAATAGAATAGAATAGAATAGAATAGAATAGAATAGAATAGAATAGAATAGAAAATATGGAGTGGAATGGAATGGAATGGAATGGAATGGAATAGAATAGAATAGAATAGAATAGAATAGAATAGAATAGAATAGAATAGAATAGAATAGAATAGAATAGAATAGAATAGAATAGAATAGAATAGAATAGAATTCTTTTTTGGCCAAGTATAATTGGACACACAAGGAATTTGTCTTTGGTGCATACGCTCTTGGTGTACATAAAAGAAGAGATACATTTGTCAAGAATCATAAGGTACAACACTTAATGATAGTCATAGGGAGCAAATAAGCAAGTGTCTGAATTTGGATCACATAACCATGGGATTGCTGCCACAACAGTCATAAGTGTAAAAAAAACCTGCCGTAAGTCACTGTTTACTGCTGTTGTAACTTTGAATGGTCACTAAATGAACTGTTGTAAGTCGAGGACTAAGTGGCTCATCTGCAGCTCATCGTGTGAATGAGTTGTTTTTAATTCTTAAATGTTTTTTTATAATGATTTTAAATGCATTGTGAGCCGCCCTGAGTCTTCGGAAAGGGACGGCATACAAATTGAATTAATTAATTAAATAAATAAATAAAAATCGTATATCCTAGCAATTTTTAAAAAAAATTTTTTTTTATTTTTCTTTGGCTGGGATGCTCTTTTTATCTTCAGTCTGAAGTCCTTAGCTGTACTAGTTTATATAGTTGGTCCTCAACGTATGGCCAAAATTGAGCCCAAAATTTATGTTGTCCAGTGACAAATTTGTTAAGTGAGTTTTGTCCCGTTTTGTGACTTTTCTCACCACATTTGTTAAGTGAATCAATGCAGGCCTTAGATTAGTAACATGGTTGTTAAGCGAATCGGGCTTCCCCGTTGACTTTCTTTTTCAGAAGGTCGCAAAAGAGGATTACATGACACACACACACCCCTCGAGACACTGCAACGGTCATAAATGTGAGTCAGTTGCCAAGCATCCAAATCACATGGGGGATTCTGCAATGGTCATAAGTGTGAAAAATGGTCATAAGTCGCTTGTTTCAGTGCTGTTGTAACTTTAAATGAACTGTTGTAAGTTGAGGACTTAACTGTAGTATTTTTCTCCTTTTTTCAACACCATCCAAGGACAACTATTAATTGATTGATTAAAGACTAAAGATCCTCCAGGGTTTTCCAATGGTACACTCACTATTGCCATAATTAAGCCCATCCACCTCAATACAGGTAGTCCTACCTAGTAAATTGGTAACCCGATTGTTAATGAAACCGGGTTTCTCAGTGACTTTGCTTGTCAGAAGGTCATAAAAGGTGATCACACAACACCAGGATACTGCAACCGTCATAAATACGATCTAAGCATCTGAATTTTGATCTCATGACCATGGGAATGCTGGTCATAAGTATGGAAAACGGTGATAAGTTACTTTTTCCGGTGACACTGTAACTTTGAACTGTCACTAAAGGAACTTTACAGGGAGTCCTCCACTTACAACCATTTGTTTAGTGACCATTCGAAGTCCAACAGGGCTGAAAGAAATGACATGACCATTTTTCACATTGTGTCCCTTGGTCAGGTGATCAAAATTCAGACACTTCAGACCATTGGAACATCCCCGGTCACGTGACCAAAATTCGCCCTGTATTTCTGATAGTTGCACTGTCCTGGGGTTGTGTAATCATCATTTGTGATCTTCCCAGCCGGCATCTGACAAGCCAAGTTAATGTGAGAAACTAGATTTGTTTAATGATCTCTTGATTCGCCTAACAACTATAGAGATTTGCTTAATAATGGACAAAAAAGATTGTGAAATGATGCACAACTCACTTAGCAACCTTAGAAATTTTAGACTCAATTGTGGACGTTAAGTCGAGGACTGCCTGTACAGCATATCCTCTTCTATTTTTTTCCCCTTCTGGTGCAAGAGCCTTCTCCAGAAGACTGAATCTTTGCATTAATATATCCAGAATATGATAATTTGAATCTGATCATTTGTGCCTTGAGTGAGGACTCTGAATTCATTTGTTCGATGATCCGTTTCTTTGTTTTCTTGGTTGCGCATCCCATTCTCAGAAGTCTTGTCCAACACCAAGCTACAGAAACATCAATACATAAATAAATACATTGATGTATTTAGCCATACGCTAAATAAATAAATACAATTCCTATCTTGTTTCTTCAAAGTCCAACTTTTGCTTCCATAAAATGTCACAGCGATACCCTGCCTTGCATGATTCTGATCTTTGCAGGTGTGGATATATATCATGGCATCTCAATATCTTTTCCAAAGGTTTTACAGCTTCTTCTACCAAGAGCTAATATCCAGCATATTTCTTGACTGATGGTTTCTTTATTATAGATGATGGATCTCATCTGTGAGACTTTGATTGCTAGGGAGAGCAGGGACTGGGGAAAAGGCAGAGATTTAACAGATTAACAGAGTTGGAAGGGATCTTATAGGTCATCTAGTCCAACCCCCCGCCCTTGCAGGAGATCCTATACCATTTCTGACAAATGGCAATCCAATCTCTTCTTGAAAATCTCAAGTGATGATATGCCCAAATTCCCAAGGCAATTTATTTTTCCCATTCAAAATGGGTAGAAAGCATTTTGAATTAGCATTGGGTGGGGGGAATTCCTTTCCTTAATAAGTTCCACGTTAGTTAATTTGTTTGTTTGTTTTGTTTTGTTTGTTTGTTTTCAGATAGATTTAGATCCTGCCTTTCCATCAAGTCGTCAAAATCTAAAGACTTCCTCCTGGTCCTACAAATACAGCAGCCAATCATGTGTTCACAGCATCGATTTTAGATTATAGCAGGTAGCTGTATATGCTTCCTACCATCTTTAGATTGCTTTTTTTGTATCTCCTTTACCTCTTAAACTTTTCAGGATCCTTTTTGGAATCCAAGGTATCCTTTTTTCTTTTTCTTAGACCTTGACTAATACCACATATCATCAAAGCAGCTTCATTTAAACGTGAAATTAACCACCATATAACCTAACTTCCTAGGCACCGGAGTAATTCATGATTGTGAACATTTTTTTTCTTTTATACAGTAGTGACCAAAATCGTGGAAACCTTTTGGGAAAAGTGTATTTTCTAAAACTAGCCACTTTTTTTGGGAGTAGTACCATAAAATTATATATCAATGGAAAGATAATTTAATCAAGAATGTAATGCAATAACATTTATGAAGGATTTGCTATTAGAATAGCAGTTTCAGTATAAAGAAGCAAAGTGAAAAACATAGAAAAAATGAGATATACAAAAATTATCACCATAGAAAAAATGAGATATACAAAAATTATCATGTCAGTTAATACTTAGTTGGGTAACCTTTATCATGAATTATGGCCTTACAACGTCTTCCCATGGAGTGAACCAAGTCTTTTAGTTCTACAGCTGCTATAATGTGAAACCAAGATTGAATGATTGCTTCTATTAACTGGGTTTTTTTGCTGGGTTGCTTCTGACTAACAAATTTCTTTAGTCGGCTACATAGATTTTTCAATTGGGTTACGGTCTGGGCTATTCCCAGGCCATTCCATCAGTGGAATATGGTTATCTTGAAACTCCCCCCAAAAAAGGTGTTATTAGCCATCAAATCTCAAAAATATACTTTCCCCAAAAGGTTTCCATAATTTTGGCCACTGCTGTAGTAAACAAGATTTGTATTATACGTATTTTTCACACATCGCTCAACCATGTAAGCTCTCCCTTGCATGGAGAGGTTATTCTAAGAGTTGAGCTTTACCAATGGAATTTCTACCTTACCTAAAACAAAGCTTCCTCTACAACCTTCTCTTCCCCATTTGAATATGACTCAGTAGCACCCTCTACAGTGTCTGATCAATTGACCCCATGCTGGGAAGTCTAAATACGCTAGAAATACCCTATTCTTCTTAAATACACATGTCTTGTTTAATCCTGTGGGCATAAGAGCTTGACCACTTAAAACTGGTGGTTAAGAAGAGAAACACCCCTGGAATCATTCTCTGGTTAGATGTGTGGAAGTGGATGACTAGGGAGGATACTGGTGGATTGGGCAGAGCAACTATCAATCACTGCTAAAAGATTAGCTGGCTTTTTAGCGGAATCAAAAAAGTCATTGTGAAAGTAACTGGGCTCAGAAATTACAAAGACAAGCCAGCCTGCAAACACTGAATCAAGAATTCCTGATGCTTCCTGTTCCAGGACACCACATTCTCAGTAGAGATTTTTGCACCCATTCGCAAGCATCAGATCCTCCTCAATCAGGTAATAAATTAGGTGGACTTTGCTGGTTGTATTTTAAATGTTCTGCTTTTTCTCATTCATGTTCTTGTTTTTCTCCCTCTGTTTTTTTTAAAAAAATATATTTAGACACATGGCATAGTTTCGTTTTCAGAGGGAAGTTTTTTTAAAAAAATCACTTTTCTCAAGTGAGAAAATTCCCTTGGAGATAGATAGATAGATAGATAGATAGATAGATAGATAGATAGATAGATATGAAATTGATACGAATAAAATGGAACATTAGGACAGGGATGGTAGGCACATTGGGGCCCTTATGCACGCCTAAGAAATGGGGTGAGGTCAACAGTAGACAATCTAAGATTAAAGTTTTGGGGGTTTGAGGAAGAAATCACAGAGTCAGGCATTGACCACTCTGTTATTGAAGTCATATTTTCTGCAATTGAGTTTGGAGCAGTTTACCTTGGGTTTGTAACTATTATTTGCTTGTGTATTGTTGTGGTTGAAGTTGAAGTAGTCATTGATAGGTAGGACATTGTGGCAGATAATTCTTGAAGAATGTGAAGCAAAAAAATCAGAAATGTTTTTTTTTTCCCTCCTAGACTGGTTCAAAGGGAAGGGATCCTTGGGAAAACTTAAGAGATGACTTGCTGGTTATGTTAAAGCATGTTGGCAGTCTCTTTCTGCTTATGAAATCTTGCTAAATTAGAAGTTTGAATCAAGTTCGGTCCCTAATAGCTTACAGTCATGTAATTTGCTTGACATTATATAGAAGTAGTTTGGCGTGAGTTACTTTATGGATTTTTTTTAAATATATTATTTTGGAGAATGTCAGGGTAGCATGCCCTCTGCTCTGTGAATTTGAGCTATGCTGATTGAGGCTATTAAACTTTGTTATAACTTTATAATTCAGCAATATTGGTGGAACGGTGGACGCCATATGCCTATCATCCTTTGTTTCAAATTTTCCAACTTGATTTTTACATTTTTGCTTTTAATCAACAACCAAGGATCAATAACCAACAGTTTTGTAGTCATACCTGTATTTCTCAACTTTGGCAACTTTTAAGAAGAACGGACTTCTATTCCCAGGACTCTCCAGCCAGTTTGCTGGCTGGGGAATTCTGGGAGTTGAAGTCCACAGATCTTAAAGGCACCCAGGTTGAGAAATACTGGATTATATCTGCAGTTCAGACAATTCTTAACCCTTATTGTTGTAGCAGAGCCCAGAATATAGTTTAAGGCTTTGGGGTTACTTAGATCAGTTCTTGTTTATGGCAATAAAAGTGCCTGTTAATGTAAGTATGACCCTGGTTAGCTTTTCCAAATGCAGAGAAAGTCACCCAAGCAGAACCCTTCAATGGGGCAAATAGAGGCCAGTTTCTTAAGAAGTTAACGAGGAGGGATTTACTGCAGAATTCTCTGCCTCATGTGTAGGGATGGGGTGCCTTCATCAAGCATAGATCAGGTAAATATTAAACTGGTGTAGCTTTACCTCAGTCTGGTGAAAGTTGGGGATGAAAAGCAGTACAGGAGAATAATATTAATTAGATTTAATTTTAATCACAACATACATGAAATAAAAATTAGTTTTGCTTTTCATCCTGGCCTGAACCACTTATTCAACCACTACCTGTCAAAGAATTTGTGGGGCCCTCGTCTCAGAAGTGTGGCCCTCCTTAAGAGATCTAGAACCTCAACCAATATATTCATATCTTTCTGCCTTTCCCATAGTTTTCACTTGAGTTGTGTTCACACAGTCCAACTCTGTTCACCTGCATAAAAATCCAGGTGTAAACAGATCATATCTGCGTGTGGGAATGAGAGCTTTTTCTCCAGTCACTTTGCTTTTCCAAACAGATAAACATGTTTTTCGGTGTTAATTTGAATTAAGTGGCGATCCAAGTGGGAAATAAAGTTATTATTGTTATTAGTGAGAAATAAAGATAATATTATTACAGGCAACCCTTGACTTACAACCACAATTGGAACCAGGATTTCCATTGCTAAATGAGGTGATTGTGAAGTGAGTCATAGCTAATTTTACAATTATTATTATTTTTTTTTTGGTCACAGCTAAGTGAATCACATGCACTGCTTAAGCAAATCCGGCTTCCCCCATTGACTTTGCTTGTCAAAAGCCAGTTGGGAAGGTCACAAATGATGATCACTTGACCCTGGGTTCAGTGGTGAAATCCAATTTTTTTTACTACTGGTTCTGTGGGCGTGGCTTGGTGGGAGTGGTAGGGGAAGGATACTGCAAAATTTCTATTCCCAGCCCACTTCAGGGGAAGGATGCTGCAAAATTCCATTCCCTCCAGACTCCTGGGGGAAGGATATTGCAGAATATCCATTCCCACCCCACTCTGGGGCTAGCCAGAGGTGGTATCTGCCGATTCTCTGAACTACTCAAAATTTCTGCTACCGGTTCTCCAGAACTTGTAAAAACTTGCTGGATTTCACCCCTGCCTGGGATGTTATAACCATCATAAGTATATGTCACTTGCTAAAAACCCAAATATTAATCGTGTGACCATGAGGATGCTGCATTGGTTGTAAACGCAAGGACCAGGGCTACATCACATTTTTCAATGTTGTAATGAACTTACCGTATTTTCTGGCATATAAGACTACTTTTTAACACAGGAAAATCCTCTCAAAAGTCAGGGGTCGTCTTATACGCCGGGTATAAGCCTACCGATGCTCCGACTTTCCCAGCTGACCCCCAGTGATGGCGAGCCCCAGCTGTCTGGGGAAGTCAGAGCGTCGGTAATATCCACCTGGATGCCTGGGACAGTGGGGGAAGCTCCGCGCAGCAACCAGCTGGGTCCAGCATTCAGCGGCATGCAGCCTTGACGAGATCGGCACAACTTCCCGAATCTGAGTTGCCGGCGCTGATCGATGATGCTACGAGAGCGCCGACAACGTTGAGGGGTAGTCTTATACGGCGAGTATAGCCCAAACCCTATATTTTAATAGGAAAAGTAGGGGGCTGTCTTATACGCCCAGTCGTCTTATATGCCGGAAAATACGGTACGTTTCGTCGCCAAAGAAATAAAGGGAGACTAGTACAGATCTATTTCAAGCTATTTAGCTCTCCTCAGATAGCCATTCCCTTCTGGGATTCGAAGCCGGCCTTCTTGTGTATTAGGTAGATGTATTAACCTACCTAATATTATTAATAATATTAATTATTAATAATTATTTAATTTAATTAACAAATTAAACGGAAGCAGTATGCACCGTCCCATACTTGGGTATGCCTTGACAAAAAATACTTAATGTGGTTGTAACTTTGAATGGATGAATGGTTATAAGTCGAGGACTACCCATATTTTTGTTAACATTAGCGTTTATATTGCCTTTTCACCAAGAACTCAAAGCATACATGAAACAGGCTGCATCCCTCTTTGATTAATCCCCACCATAAAACAACCCTGTGACCTAAAATCAAGTAAGGAAGACGCTTGAACCTGGGTCTCTCCATGCAAATCCAGGACCTGCAATAATAGGCTACACTTCAGCTTATCAGCAGCTTGATGGAGAATTTTGGTAGGGCATATCCAGCGAAGCATCAGGTGGGACATCCAAGTCAGGAGCATCCGGGATTGATGGTTCACTTTGTCTGTAAGAGGAGGGCACTTCTAAGATGCAGGCCTTTAGATCCGCGTAAGCCTGGGGCATCGTCCCCAGGTTGACCCAACGGTCGTGAGAAGGGTTGTAGCAGTGAATGAGGTGCGTATCTCGATAGGTGTTATGGCTGTATCCTCCCAGGACATACAGCTCTCCGTTCAGGACGGCAGAGGCAGCGATGACATGAGCTTGGGGAAGAGGCTGTAAGGTGACCCATACGTCCTGATCTGGACTGTACACCTCGCAGGCCAGTTGGTCAGCATAGCCCCCGTGCCCGTCTCGCCAACGTAGACCACCAGCCACGTAGATCCGCCCATCCAGCACCTCCATAATGTGCCCGGCACGCTCTTCTTGCATGGGGGCCAGAAGGAGAGGTGGGCCATCTGGACGATACCGAATCATAGAGGATTGGCAGCGGCACGAGCCATCACTGCCTCCCGTAATATAGATCCATCCATCCAGGACACAAGCTGCATGGCCACAGACTGGGGTAGGCAAGGGTGAGCAAGGCCTGAAATAAAACAAGCGTGGGAATAAATAAAGGAAAATTAATGATAAAGTAAAGGTTTTCTTTTCAAGTTGTGTCCAACTGAAGGGTATGGTGCTCATCTCTGTTTCTTAGCTGAGGGAGCCTACGTTGTCCGAAGACATTTTCTGTGATCAGGTGGCCACTGTGGCTATATGCCAAAGACATGTAGAACACTGTTACCTTCCTTCCAAAGTGGTACCTATTAATCTACTTACTTTTGTATGCTTTCAAATGCTAGGTGGGCAAGAGCTGGAGCGAGCAACGGGAACTCGCCCTGTTACACAGCGCTCGGGTCTCAAACCCAGCCTGTCAGCTTTCCAGCATCTTTAACGGCTGAGGGAAAATTAGGGACGTGGAAATAACTGCTTTGCTGCAGCATAGAGTGTCATGTTTAGCTAGCCTGTCAAAATCCAACAATAAGTCCTCGACTTATGACCACAATTGAGCTCAAAATTTTCACTGCTAAGCAAAACAGTTGTTAAGTGAGCTTTGCCTCATTTTACAACCTTCCTTGCCACGGCTGTGAAGTGAATCACTACACAGTTGTTAAGTTAGTAACACGGGTACAAAATGAATCTGAATTCCTCCTTCGAAATTGCTTGTCAGAAGGTTACCAAAGGTAATCACATGATTTCTGTAACCAACATAAATATGAGCCAATTGCCAGATGTCCGAATTTTGGTCATGTGACCATGGAGATGGCACAACCGTTGTAAGTGTGAAAAAGGATCATAAGTCACTTTTTCCAGTGCTGTTGTACCTTTGAATGGGTAGGAGATGACCCAGGAGTCTGACGGAGGGGTCATGTACAGCTCATCATCAGGTAAGAATCCCTTCGTGCCCACAAGAGATCTAAGTCCAGCCAGGAGTGGGCTTCAAAAATTTTAGCAACGGGGTCTCTGCCTGTTTGCTGGGTTGGTGTGGCCATGGTGGGCATGGCCTAGTCAGCCTCCTGCACCATGGCGGGGGGAGGGAGCGCTTTTGCCCTCCCCTGGGTCCGGAAGCTTTTCTCGAGCCTCCGGGAGAGCGAAAACGGCCTCCCCAGGCCTGTTTCCAGCGTTCCTGAACTTTCAGTAGACCCGCTTTTTGCCCTCCATGATGAGCCTTCGTGCGCGCCCTGCACTTACCTGCATCCAAAACAGGCTACATGGGAACTCCTGGGAGGGCAGGGGCGGGGTGGGTGGGGCCATATAGGAGTGGGATTTGCGGGTTCTCTGAACTGCCCAGAATCTTAGCTAGAGGTTCTCCCAAACCCCTGCGAACCCCCAGCAGCCCACTCCTGAGTCCAGCCCACCATGAATTCTCTTTTTTTAACCTCCAAATTGCTTTAACTGTTAGTAGTTGAGATTCTTGTACAGAGTTTAAGCTGACGATAAATCTTTATACCTATTTGAACTGCCTGGATCTCCTGAATTCTCTGGGGCTTGACAGAATGGTTACTAACGAAAGGTTGTAAGTTGAGGACTACCTGTATCCTTTGCAACGCATGGTCTCCAGATCTGAACCCTAGCACCTCTGCTGAAGTCTCCACAAGCTCCTACCTCCATGTGTTGCTCTGAGGTTCATAGCACTCCACTGAATCCAGGCAATAAACCTCGTTGGAGCTGCCCCCAAGAGCGTAGAATAAACCATGCAGGAAAACTGCAGGGAAATAGCTCCGGCAATTGGTCATGTCAGCTAGTTGCTCCCAACTCCCGCAAAGAGGATCAAACCTGTAAAAGGAGGAATAAGGATTCTTTGTGGAAATAAGGCCACAATGTAAAAAAAAAGATGTGGAGACTCTAGAAAGAGTGCAGAGAAGAGCAACAAAGATGATTAGGGGACTGGAGCCTAAACATATAAAGAACTTCAGCTGGAATTAGCTATATCTAATTTAATGAAAAGAAGGACCAGGGGTGACATCATAGCAGTCTTCCAATATCTAAGGGACTGCGAGAAAGAAGAGAAGGAGGTCAACCTATTCTCCAAAGTGCCTGAAGGCAAGACAAGAAGCAATGGACGGATGAAAACTAATCAAGGAGAGAGCCAACCTAGAATCAAGGAGAAAGTTAGAATAATTAGAACAATTCATTAGTGGAACAACTTAACGCCAGAAGTTGTGAGTGCTCCAGCACTGGAGTTTTTTAAGAAGAGATTGAACAACCATTTGTCTGAAATGGTATGGGACCGTGATGGCGAACCTATGGCACGAGTGCCATAGGTGGCACGTGGAGCCATATCTGTGGGCACACAAGCATTGCCCTAGCTCAGGTCCAGTGCGCATGAGCGCGCATGCAACATAGATGGGATTCATCCAGTTCGCACCACTTCAGGAGAACCGGTTGTTAATTTTCTGAGCAGTTTGGCAAACTGGTTGTTGGAAGAAATCATTAGGGCAGGTTGTTAAATTACTTGAATCCCACCTCTGGCATGCCACCTGATTTTTGGGCCTTCTGGGCCACCGGAAGTTGGGAAACGAGCCTCTGGGGGGGGGGAGGCCATTTTTGCCCTCTTGAGGCTCCAAAAAAGCCTCTGGAGCCTGGGGAGGGCGAAAACTGGGCCTATTGGGCCCACTGTGCTATTGCGTGCCAAAAATGGGGGAGCGTGGGGGGGTCATGCATGGGGGGGCAGGGCACATTGAATTATGGGTGTGGGCACACGCGCGACACCACTCCCACCGCGCTCCCCCCACTTTTGGCACGTGATGGCAAAAAGGTTAGCCCTCACTGGTATAGGATTTCCTGCTTGAGCAGGGAGTTGGACCAGAAGCTCTCCAAGGTCCCTTCCAACTGTTATTTTGTTAATTCTGTCTCCCAGTTGGTTATGAATGGACCACTGGTCCTTATTCCTGGACAGTCTGTGTGCCACATAGGTTCCTCCTGGTTAAGAAAGTCTAACTTCTGACATTCTGATTTCTATTTCTCAGCTGCAGAGTCCATATGTAGAAGGTTGGCTAATTAGCGTTTGCAAGAGAACCGAGAAGCCACAATCCCTCCTGGACCTTCTTAAAATCTTCTGGGATTTATTAGGCTATGTTTTGATTTCCACAACATATTGATCTGAATAATATAAAGGAGAGATGTGTTATGGAAAGACAGAAAGCCAGTTGTTTCAAAGATACGGTCACATATCCTAAAGTAGCATCAGTTAGATATCCAATGTTGTTGGGAAAGTTATTTAACCAAATCACGTAGAACAAAATCAGGTCAGGGGAGAAATTCCCTCTTCTGGCCTTGGGGATACACAGGCAGAAGCCTAGAGAACAACTTCTGAAGTACTCTAGAGTGTTAGGAATAAGTCTCATCCCTGTTCTTCTGAGCACTGTGGATTTTATTCTATTTTTTTCTGAACTGTGTGTGGGGGGAAAAAGAGAAGTTGACTGATGGCTAAGCTCTTTATGATAAGGATTCCAATTCTTCATATAACATGGATGGATGGATGGATATAAATTGTTGCTAGTTCACCCAAACTGGACTTGTTTTTCCTTGAAGACATTTTGCTTCTCATCCAAGAAGCTTCTTCAGTTCTAGAAGCTTCTTGGATGAGACGCGAAACATCTTCAAGGAAAATCCGGTTGCCTTCTGTAAAAGCACTTTTGAGATAACCATGATCTCAACGACTGAGAATCTCCATAGACATGTTGCTTGTTCACTGGCTTCATCATGAACCTTGGGGACACGGTGGCCTATGAGGAGCTCCCAACCAGTATTCCCAATCACCGGAGAGAACCATATAAAAACTTCTCAGCTGCCCTAAGATACCTTAACTAGGAATGCTGGTTGTTTCCAGCGTTCATTTATTTCCCTCCTTCATACTCATGACCATTGAATGTTTCATTAAACATTAAACCTGACATCTTCCCACTCTTACTCAAAAGTATCTTCACAGAATGGGACCGTATCTGTTCTCTCGGTCCTTCCCAATTCTTGTCTTCAAGCAGCAGGTCTTCCAACTCACCTGAACACTGAACACATGGTATCCCTGACGCCATAATAATGCTTTCCCCCAAAGAGGTACATCTTATTGTCCTTGACCACTACGGCATGCCGGAATCGTGGTTTCTCTGGGAGGTAACCAAGACGACGCCACTCCACTTGTTTGACCAAGCCGATGCCATTGAGGAAGCGGTGGGTGAACCAGAAATCCTGGCAAGGGCTCCGAGTAGCCATATTTTTTGTCAAAGTATCTCCTCCGCTAATCACAATGACCTTCTCTGGATATCTCACCCGGCAAGGAAGTTGCTCCATCTTGGAAGGACCTGGTGGAACGCTAGCTAAGGATTGAACCATGAGCTTGTAGAGGTGACCAGGATCAGCCATCATCTCTTCTTTCCTAACCTGTTTGAGCTCTCGGTTGGACATCAGTGGAAATCTGATGCAGTGCAACACTTTCTCGGCACAGTTCATCCGCCCAGGCCAGTCAGCAGTCAACCAACAGACGGCTCCTTGGAAAGCTTCTAGTTCATTGAGGATGTAGAGGGAATCATTACTAAGGAAGTCCACCAGCTGATTTATGGGAAGATCTAGGAACTTTGGCGTTTTTGTGACATGAACAAAACTGTTTAATATAAACTTCTCTGCAGTGTTTTCAAGATCATGTAGGCCATAAGCACGGGCAAAAGAGAGAACATCCAAACAGGTTTCTGGAGTGAGCTTGTAGCGGAACAGATCCAGACAGAGGTCCAAGATGCCAGAGACTTGATATTGAAGAGCAGCTTGTGCAGCTTCAAATATATAATCCCACCCACCCCTAAGCACTCCTGAGTAAGCAAAGGAGATGATCAGCCCCAGGTCAGGTACAGTGAATTGGGTGCAAAGAGGAATCTTAGCCTGTTGAGTTTCCTTCATGCCACTCGTAAACATACCATGGAAGAATTCACATCCACAAGCCAAGGCCAAGCGGTGAACTGAAAGTAGAGAAGATAAGGTCAGAAGTTGAAAGGCTGTATCTTGGTCACAGGTCATAGTGCCCACCTGCCCCAAATCTAGAGTTTTCTAATTCTTCCCAACCCACGGATGCCTGGCGCTCTTAATTTTTTGCTTCCCTATCAACCCTACCTTATTCACCTCAGAATAACAGAGTTGGAAAAGACCTTGAAGGTCTTCTAGTCCAATCCCCTGCTCAAACAGGAAACCCTATACCAGTGATGGCTAACCTTTTTGCCATCGCGTGCCAAAAGCGGGGGGAGCACAGCGGGGTCACACGCACGCGTGCCCACATCCATAATTCTATGCACCCCCCCTCCATGCTCCCCCCACTTTTGGCACATGATGGCACAGTGGGCCCGGTAGGCCTGTTTTTCGCTCTCCTCAGACTCCAGAGCCTTTCTAGGAGCCTGGGGAGGGTGAAAACGGCTTTCCCCACCCACCCAGAGGCCCTCTGGAGGCCAGAAACAGTGTGTTTCCTGACTTCTGGTGGGCCCAGAAGGCCCAAAAATTAGCTGGCCGGCGCACACATGTGTGCCGAAGCTGAGCTCGCGTGCCCACCGATATGGCTCCACGTGCCACCTGTGGCACCCGTGCCATAGGTTCGCCATCATGGCCCTATACCATTTCAGACAAATGGTTATCCAATCTCTTCTTAAAAACTCCCAGTGTTGGAGCATTCACAACTTTTGGAGGCAAGTCATTCCCCTGATTAATTGTTCTAACTGTCAGGAAATTTCTCCTTAGTTCTAGTTGTTTCTCTCCTTGATTAGTTCTCATCCATTGCTTCTTGTTCTGCCTTCAAGCATTTTAGAAGATTCCCTCCTTCTTGATGGTAGCCCCTTAGATTTTGGAACACTGCTATCATGTCACCCCAGTCCTTCTTTTCATTAAACTAGACATGCCCAATACCTCGAAATGTATCTTCTTCAGCTTTAAGTTCCGTGTCCCAACCAATGCCTTCATTGTACATCTCTTCTAGCCTCTGTAGCGTCTTCCATTTCTCTTCTACTGGACTCAGTCTGTCCTCATTCTCTGTCCCTATTAACACTGCCTTGCATATTTCAGCCACACGAGGGACACCCAGGGCCTCCGCTGCATCTAGGATGTCTCCAGCCATGATTGGGGTGGGCTCTAAGTCTCCTGTGTAGGCAAAATTCAAAATGGCCTCCCAGCCAGATGATGTGGTCACACCATCCAGATTCATCCCTTCTTGCACACCACATTCCAAACGCTGCAGAAAGACAGAGCTGACTGCAGCCAGAAGGATGCTGTGGACTTTGTAGTCCTTTTGACCCAAAGTCACGGTCATATCCACTAGGAGGTCCTGTCTCCTCAGCTGGAGAGCTGTAGTGAAAAATCCTTCTGCGTGGTCCTTACTCCACAATTCCAACTGTTGTTCTGTTGGAGTTTCCATCATCTCTGGGGGTCTGTCCACAGAGGTCATCCTTTTCTGAAAAGAAGATAGTTGTGAGGGGGGAAAAAATCCAATTTCACAGATGGGTGATCCCTGTGTTAGTACTACATAATCAGGGGTGAAATGCTCCCGGTTCGGACCAGGTCACCCGATCCAGTAGTGATGGAGGTGGGTGGTTTGGAGAACTGGTAGCAAAAATCCCTGCCCCCCCCCCCCCCCATGCCCAGCTGAGCCACACAATCATCAGAGGCTTTTTTTTACTTTTAAAAGCATTTTTCTACAACCTCTTCGGCTGAAAAAATGCTTTTAAAACTAAAAAAAAAAGCCTCTGATGATCGCGCAGCTCAGCTGGGATCATCAAAGGCTTTTAAAAGAAAAAAAGGGTTTGTTTGTTTTTTAAATGCCTCTAACGATCCAAGCTGAGTTGCCTGATCGGCAGAGACTTTTTTTCTTTTAAATGCCTCTAACAATCAGACAACTCAGCTTGGATCGTCAGAGGCATTTAAAAGAAAAAAAGTCTCTGCCGATCAGGTAACTCAGCTGGGATCATCAGAGCCTTTTGAAAGCATTTTTTTACAACCTCTTCACCGAAGAGGTTGTAGAAAAAATGGTTTTAAAAGTTTTTTAAAAATGGCCAGTCATATTACTCACTACCACCAAGCCCACCCAGTCATATTACTCACTACCACCAAGCCATGCCCACAGAACCGGTAGTAACAAATTTTAGATTTCACCACTGTATATAACCAACCTAACTAAAATGATTCTTAGCACTCCTCATCAATGTCAAAAACCCTACTCTATCCCTTTCTAATAACATCTCAACCAGGGGTGGGCTGCTGGGGGTTCACAGGGGTTCGGGAGAACCTCTAGCTAAGATTCTGTGCAATTCAGAGTACCCCCAAATCCCACTCCTGGCTGGCCCTGCCCACTCCTGGCTGGCCCCACTCACTCTGCCCCTCCCCTCCCCTCCCCGGAGTCCCCACACAGCCCGTTTTGGATGCAGGTAAATGCAGGGCATGTATGGAGACTCGGGGTGGATGGAAAAAGGGCCTACTGGAAGTTTGGGGTGTGTCCAGAGGTCCTCCAGAGCCTGGAGTGGCCCTTTTCGCTCTCCCAGAGGCTCAAGGAAAGCCTCCGGAGCCTGGGGAGGGCAAAAATGCACCCCCACCATGGTGCAGGAGGCTGACAAGGCCACGCCCACCATGGCCACTCCCACCAAGCAACCAGGCAGAGAACCCCTTGCTAAAATTTTTGAAGCCCACCCCTGTCCCAACTAATAGATTTCGGAGAATCTGAAACTTTTCATATCGTCTTCTCTTCTTTTGGTTGATCCACAAACTGTGATTGCTTCTTATGATCCAGTGAGAAAAATACCAGTGAAAGCATGGAAAACTATAAAGGGTTCTAAATGTAATACTGATGTTTAAAGTTTGTAATATTAAGAAGTCAAAGAAAAAGATGCATTAGAAAGCTTTGACTTTTTTTTTAAAAGTGTGTTTTTTTTTAAAAAGTGTTTTTTAAAAAAAATAGTTTAGCACTTTAAAAAAGTGCTTAAAAAGTAAATTAAAAAAATGTTTTTCTTCATTAAGGTCAAATAATTTGAAAGAATACAATGAATCTTGTTAATGAAAATGGTGACAGTTCACAAAGATTATTAGGTGAAAATAGAAATACATACTATTTTCATAGCAAGGAAGATAAAGCATGGATGGTTAAATTAATTACTTTATTCAAAGAGAAAAATATATTCCCATTCTGGATTTCTTCTGGATTTTGTGCTTGTGATGGAAAAAACCCCAAAACTTTGACTATGGTTTTGTGGATCAGAAATATTTGTCGTTATAGAAATGGCTACTTATATATTATGGTGTAAAAGCAAAAAGTTAAGGTTGGAGTGTTTTTATCTTGTACTGTGCTAAGAAGAGTTGGAAGTCAATGCCTTTTTTTCAATTTTTTCCGCTGTTCCCCTTGTATCTCACACTGCCTTTTCCCTGCTCCGTTTCCTTCCCTTAATTTCCTATTTTTATTTATTTCTTTGTATTTTATATAATAAAACAAATAAAAAGACAGTAAACATGGAAGATAGTAAAGGAACCTGATAGAATGACTAAATACATCTAAGTCCTTGAGTTATGGTCACAACGGAGCCCAACGTTTCTGTTGTTAAGCAAGACAGTTGTTAAATGAATTTTTCCTCATTTTATGACCTTTCTTGCCACAGTTGTTAAGTGAATCTGGCTTCCCTCAGGGGTGGGTTCTAACATTTTTTACTACCGGTTCTGTGGGTGTGGCTTATTTTGTGGGCATGGCTTGATGGAGGGGGTAATGTGATTGGGTGGGTGTGGCCAACTTTTTTTTTTTTTTACTTTTAAAAGCATTTTTTCTACAACCTTAAGAGGTTGCAGAAAACAATGCTTTGAAAAGTCTCTGCCGATCAGGCAACTCAGCTGGGATCATCAGAGGCTTTTCAAAGCATTTTTTAACCACCTCTTCGGCTGAAGAGGCTGTAGAAAAGATGTTTTGAAAAGCCTCTGACGTTCCCAGCTGAGCTTTTTTTTTTTTTACTTTTAAAAGCATTTTTTCAGCCGAAGAGGTTGTAGAAAAAATGCTTTTAAAAGTTAAAAAAAAAAGGCTCTGATGTGGTGGGCGGGGTAAGCAAGCGGCGACTGGGCCGGGGATCAGTTCGGGGGCGTGGCCAGCCAATGTTATTACCGGTTCTCGGAACTACTACAAATTTTTACTACCAGTTCTTGCGAACTGGTGCAAACCAGGAGCAACCCACCATTGGCTTCCCTGCTGATTCTGATTGTCTGAAAGTCACAAAAAGTGATCATATGACCCTGGGACACTGCAACCATCATAAATAACATGCCAGTTGCCAAGCATCTGAATTTTGATCACCTGACCATAGGGATACTGTTGTGGCCCGCCAGCGGCCTACGCGGATTGTGGCTGATCCCGACGAGGAGGAGGCTGGTGTGGGGTTGCGCCAGCACCCTGCTCAGCCGGCGCTCACATCGAACAGCGAGGAGGCTGAAAAAGATGTGGTGCCAGAGGCAGAGACTCAGCCAGGGTCTTCAGACCCTCCAGAGGCTCCTTCAAGTGGAGAGAGCGAAGTGGAGGAGCCTCTCCTCAATGCTCGAGCACACAGGGCTGCCAAAAGGCAAGAGTGGCTATTCAGGAGGAGGAGGTCTCCTCGAGAGTAAGGTTTGAGGATAATTGGTCACTCCCTTAGCCTATTTAAGTCACACATAGTTAGTAATTTCTTGCTGGAAACAATGTGTAATCATTACAGAGCATTTTTGAAGAGTGAGTGTCTTATTGTATCTTGTTTTCTGGGCTGGTTGCCAATCTTTGCTGGACTTTGTTTATTCTTGGTACGTTATAAATTTGATAAGGGACTGTTGGTGTGTGTCACAATCCTTGGGAATCCGGAGCTGGGGCAGAACAGATGCTGTAGTGGTCATAAGTGATAAAAAGTCATTTTTTTCAGTGCCGTTGTAATTTCAAAATTGTCACTAAACAAAAGGACGTAAGTCTAGGACTACCTGTACCGCCCTCAAGACATTACAAACCCAGCACAGAAAGTAGTTGTGTGTAAGATGAAGATCACACTTTTTAGAAAATGATAAATATCATATACTGATTGGTCGTTCTTGAAAAATTTACATACACGCAATTTAGCAGAATATTTTGATATGTTCTCTTCCATCACTCTGCTTAACAACTAATTCCCACAACACTGTCAAATAATTTACTAAGAGGTATTACTATTATTTTTCTCTTCCTGACTAGTATCTATCTCTTCCCACTTATTACTCTAACCATTTTGCTTGTATCTTTCAATTTATATTGTTTTTATTTGTTTCCAAGTACAATTTGATAGCTTATTAGTAACCTTGACTATCACTAAGTGTTTTTATTCTTGATGAATGTATTTTATTCTCCTTATGTATACACCAGTGGTGGGTTGCCCCCAGTTCGCACCGGTTCTATAGAACCGGTAGTAAAACCAATGGGAGGCTCCGCCCACTGACCCCGACATCATCAAAACGCTTCTGCGCATGTGCAAAAGAGCGAGCGCACACGGCCCCACTGCGAACCGGTAGTAAAGGTAAGTAGAACCCACCCCTGATATAACCTAAGACAAATTCCTTGTGTGTCCAATCACACCTGGCCAATAAATTGTTCTGTTCTGTTCTGTTCTGTTCTGTTCTGTTCTGTTCGGTTCGGTTCGGTTCGGTTCGGTTCGGTTCGGTTCGGTTCAGTTCAGTTCCTCCCTCTGCTACCCCCCCAAAAAAACCTACATAACCAATGTATAAGGAAAACGAACATGGCTGTGTGTGTGTGTTTTAATTGGAAAAGGATATGTTGTGGTTACGATTCTGTGATCTGAATCAGGGATGAATACTCCCCTATTGAACAATCATAAATTAGGCGTTCCCTCTTAATTTCTAGCAATAATTGTTTTCTCTGTGTTTCCTCCCAGTTCATGAATACGATTCCATTTTGTTCTGAGTGAGGGATCAGATCCCCCGCAAAACATTCAGCCCTGTTTCGTTTTGTAAGTCACATCAAGTTAACTTGATGTGCATCGCACGCTAACCGCAAGAAGCTATTGGCAAACCACAGTGGTAGGGATTCGTGCAACGTCTTGAGCCCCAACGTCGTGAGTCACACTTTGTCTCAGTCTTAGCGTGATGTGTGATCTCAGGTAGCCTACGAACAAAGCTTTGTTTCGGGATGTGCCTTTATATTCACAAGGCTTATCATTTTCCATTGGTTCTTAGAGAACAATCATGTCTGAGCTGTAATTATGATTATGTCTGTCTGATACTGCAATGAGAAACAGGAAGGACATGCAAATTCCACAGAAGAGTTGCCAAATGCATGCATGACACATGACCCTTAAGCCCATTGCCCTCAACCCTCCCACATTGACAGAGCTACTCCCTGGGGGATCGATAGCCCAAATCTCTCACCTGTGTCTGCTGAGACAGGGGGTCCTTCTTGGGCCTTCGTGGTATCCGTAGCTATGACATGACCTCTCTGGTATGCTGACCATCAGCTTTGATGCTAACTTGCAAAGTTAATTATAGCCACGCGCAAGATATTAAGAGGGGGCAGGATGGGCAGACGAGACTGGTTGGTTATGTTTAGTTTTGATTTCCAGCCCGTGCATTAACCTAGCAAATGACATGTGGTTTTTCCCAGATGCCACAGAAGGAAATAAAACTGTTTCACAACTGTCCAATCACAGGTACTATGTTGGGACTTATCTTTACCGGACTGCCTTATTATGCTGAAAAAGCAAAATAAATCCTTGTTCATTTAAAGTTAGTGAAGACAAATTTTCTTTTCCTGACCTGCAGGTAGTTCTCGACTTACAACAGTTCATTTAGCGACCGTTCAAAGTCATAATAGCACTGAAAAAAGTGACTTGTCACCCTTTTTCACACTTATGACGGTTGCAGAATCCCGCATGTGATTTAAATTCGGAGGCTTGACTGACTGTTTCGTATTCATGACAGTTTCAAAGTCCCAGAGTCACGTGATCCCCTTTTGTCACCTTCTGATGAGCGAAGTCAATGGGGAAGTCAGATTCACTTAACAACGGTGTTACTAATTGTTACCAAGCGCAGTGATTCCCTTAAGCAATGTGGCAGGAAAAGTCATAAAATGAGACTCTTTCTCACTTAACAACGTGATTTTTTTCCTAGGTGAGAAATGTTCGATTCATTTGTGGTTGTAAGTAGAGGACTGCTTGTACTGATTTTTCTCTCCCTCTCTTTTTTACTGGTGTTGTCTCTCTCTATGTGTGCATATTGTGTATTTATCTGAATACACACAGACAAACACAGAGAGAAACATCCTGGGAATTCTGTTGCTTTGTGTCTAAAACTTCAGATAGAAACTCTAAGCCCCAGAGAAAGTTTGACCTGGATTTGATGTTCTTTGGGAAAAAGTCAGAATAGCTCCTATCAAGGTGGGGGGGGGGAGGGAATTTTTCTTTTTTTGAAATCTTTCTTGAGTTGCTGGATGACCTGAATCCATTAATTATTTCTGAGACGCCAGGGGTTAAGTAATAAAAATACCAGGAAGTCCAGACGGTTGTAATTCAGTATGCGGAAGGGTGATAGATAGGGCAAAGAGTGAAGCCAGACTGAAATCATCTAAGTTCTCCTTTTAGCAAACTCCTCAGCTCTTTCTCCTTTCATAGGTATCCATCAGGCTCTTTCATCTGAATTTCTCTTTTGTCCCCCACTTCTTGGTCTTCCTTTCTCTTGCTTATGGATAGGAAACTTCTTACAAAGAGGAAGAGAATAATGCTTGGCTTGGGTGATCCTCTCCTGAAGCAGAGGGTCATAACTGATCATCCAAACTCTCCTCAGATGGGTTTTTACTCCATCTGTGAACCTTCTGTCTAAGAGTGTTTTCCAACACTTAAGAGACAGACTTAAGATACAGAAGGATCTTGACAGACTTGAGTATTGGGAGCTATATCTAACAAAATGAAATTCAATGGTGAAAAAAGTAAGATTCTACATTTAGGCAAGAAAAACAAAATGCACAGCTACAGTATATGTGGTACCTTGCTCAATAGTAATAACTGTGAGAGGGAACTTGGAGTCCTAGCAGATAACCATTTAAATATGAGCCAGCAGTGTGCAGCAGCTGCCAAAAAAGCCAACGCAGTTCTAGGCTGCATAAACAGAGGGATAGAATCAAGATCACGTGAAGTGGTTAATACCACTTTATAATGCCTTGGTAAGGCCACACTTGGAATACTGCATTCAGTTTTGGCCACCATGATGTAAAACAGATGTGGAGACTCTAGAAAGAGTGCAGAGAAGAGCAACAAAGATGATTAGGGGACTGGAGGCTAAAACATATGAAGAATGGTTGCTGGAACTGGATATTTCTAGTTTAATGAAAAGAAGGACTAGGGAAGACATAATATCAATATCTCAGGGGCTGCCATAAAGAAGAGGGAGTCAAGGTCTTCTTCAAAGCACCTGAGGATAGGACAAGAAGCAATGGGTGGAACCTAACCTTCCAACTCTGTTGTTCTGTTCTGTTCTGTTCTGTTCTGTTCTGTTCTGTTCTGTTCTGTTCTGTTCTGTTCTGTTCTGTTCTGTTCCAATCTTGGAATAGGGTGGACTTCAACTCCAGGAATTCTCCAGTCAGCCTGAGTTGAAGTCCATCCATTTTAGAGTTTGCCAAGGTTTGTGAAGCAATAATGCTTGTCATCACAATCTGCCTCCAGGTTTTTCTGATAGTTTTATTATTTCATCAGCCCCATCCACCCTGTCTATTGTCTTTGTTCTACTTCCCTTAACCTTACCAAGCGTAGGTTGTTTTTTTTTTTAATAGCCCAATAGCTCAATCTGATCACATGGCTA
>WNWU01013381.1:404268-424136 GCA_012654045.1 Ptyas mucosa | reverse complement strand
TTTTTTTTTTTAATAGCCCAATAGCTCAATCTGATCACATGGCTACAATAGGTGAACTGATTACTGATCAAAACCAGCAGTCAATTTTTGCTTGGTCCAAGAAAAATTCGATAGTTCTTTTTGTAGCTCACAGATGATCTTAGTAACCCTCTTCAGATCTTTACTTCAAAAGCCTCTCTCTTGTTCCCCATTTCAAAGTCCAGCTTTCCACTTTCAATGAGGGAAAAAAACCCATTTATTTAATAAATTTGATCCCTGAGGTCTTAGAAATACTTCATGATTCTATCTTAATTTTCATTCTTGCTTAGCGCTTATCTCTTGTTTGCTTGTCTAACCACTGTCCTTTCTTTCTTTCTTTCTTTCTTTCTTTCTTTCTTTCTTTCTTTCTTTCTTTTTCTTTCTTTCTTCCTTCCTTCCTTCCTTTCCAAGAACCCAAACCTATTTTAGACCTTTGCTTCTTCACCATCTTCTTTCTTTCCTCCTTCCTTCCTTCCTTCCTTCCTTCCTTCCTTCCTTCCTTCCTTCCTTTTTTCTTTCTTTTTCCCAAGAGCCCAAACCTATTTTAAATCTTTGCTTCTTCACCATCTATAATAAGTTCACGGAACTTGATTGTTAATGTTATTTGTCTTCATAAATATCAACATTAATCTTCAGTTTTCATTTTTGGTTTTTACTTTCATAGCGAGTTCCCAGGGGCATAACTACCTCTTTTTCAGGGGTAGACCACACAACTTTGCAGCAAAGTTTTCTTTCCATGAAAAAGCTATTTTTTTCTTTCCTATAAAAAGCAATTTCTGTCCAGCTTTATGAATATTAACATGCAACTGGTTTTTTCTTTTTGGCCGTTTTTTAAGTATAGGTAGTCCTCGACTTACAACCACAATCGTGCCCAAAATTTCAATTGCTAAGTGAGACATTGGTTAAGTGAGTTTTGCCCCATTTTATGACTCCTCTTGCCACAGTTGTTAAATGAATCAGTGCCGTTGTTAAAAATTTAGTAACACAGTTGTAAAGTGAATTTGGCTTCCCTAATGACCTTGCTTGTCAGTAGGTGTTCATGTGACTCCGGGACCCGGCAACCAGTGGTGGGTTGCCCCCAGTTCAGACCGGTTCTATAGAACCGGTAGTAAAACTGGTGGGAGGCTCCACCCATTGACCCTGACATCATCAGAAGCGATTTGCGCATGCGTGCACAATCCTATTGCGAACCGGTAGTAAAGGTAAGTAGAACCCACCTCTTCTGGGCAACCATTATAAATATGAGTCAGTTGCTAAGCCTCTGAATTGTGATCATGTGATCCGGGGGATGCTGTAACAGTCCTAAGTGTGATAAACAGTCATAAGTCTCATTTTTCAGTGCTGCTGTAACTTTGAATAGTCACTAAGCGAACTGTTGTAAGTCAAGGATTACCTGTACTTTAAATTGTTTCCGTCTAGGATTAAGAAAAGACTTAAATCTCTGCATATTATTTGCTGATGTTTTTTCTGGAGGCAAACTTTGTATTTTCTCATGCTCCATCTTCTTCTGTTCCACTACAAGATTCTGTCATTAATAGAAACGGCTGCCATTCATTCTCCTCTTCTGCATAACTTCTTTGGGTAATGTCCAAACAATGATCTTTGACAATCTTTCCACCTGCCAAAATATTAATCCAATTTAGCTCACATTGGTTTTCTATAACTAACAAGCCAATTTCAACAATCGGTTGTAGTTTTAATCTCCATGCCAAGCTTCTAGAGTAACAGCCATGTTACTATAATTTAGAATAACAGAGTTGGAAGGGACCTTGGAGGTCTTCTAGTCCAACCCCCTGCTTAGGCAAGAAATCCTACACCACTTCAGACAAATGGTTATCCAAACTCTTCTTAAAAACTTCCAGTGTTGGAGCATTCACAATTTCTAGAGGCAAGTTGTTCCACTGATTAATTGTTCTAAGTGTCAGGAGATTTCTCCTTAGTTCTAAGTTTTGTTTTGTTTTTTAATTTATATTTATATGCCGCCCTTCTCCGGAGACTCAGGGCGGCTTACAATGCGTTAAGCAATAGCTTCATACTTTTTGTATATTTATACAAAGTCAGCTTATTGCCCCCACAATCTGGGTCCTCATTTTACCTACCTTAGAAAGGATGGTGTCAAGCCCTGCTAACTGCTCGACATCGCTGACACATGAGTGGGGTGAAGAGGAATGAACACTTCAAGCACGACAGAGGGGGGTGGTAGCACGGGTATTTAGGCGGCCGTTTGCGGGGTGGGGGGATGGCGGTTGCGGCAGAATTAGGGTTTGTACCTTCTGACGGGCTACGTTCCTGCCACTGAACTCCATGGAGGAGGCGTCGACTAGCAGCTGGGGAGTGCATCCGGAACTGCTAATTGGAAGCAGGGGCGTGGTTTTATGCCTGGCGTGCTTGGCATAAATCGCTAGAAACCCAGGGCTTGTAACGCTAACTTTGCAGCGTCCTAGACGTTCGCAGTGTGTGCCTGCCGCCAGTGCCCAATAAACCCATTTTGGAAAGAGCTGAACGGAGTGGAGTTTCTTTGGTTGCGCCGGGCTTGGGGCCCCTGAGAGGAAGTTAGCGTTAATGTTACAACGTTACCAAAAGGAATGGCAGAAGGAGTGGAGGCCGCTGTTGTGAGGGAGCCTATGGAAGAGGAGACGGAGGAGGAAGAGAAGAAGCAGAAGGAAAGCCTGGGGAGAACCCAAACGCCGGTGGTACGCCCAAAAGAACGTGCCTGCAGCCGCAGCCAGGGCGGTGAGAAGACAGACGCTGGAGAGCGGGCGAGGCACGTGGCATCCCAGCCACAGGCTGGGGAATGGTGGCAGAGCCCTGCTTTGGCTGGAGTCAGCGGAGGCTCAAAGGGCTCTCTGACCCCGTTGAATAGTGAACGGTTTCGCCGATGGAGGGAGAGGAGATAGGCCACCGGGCTATAGAATGCCCATTGCCACTGGTACAGTCAACAGGTCCAACGACACCAACAGTGAGCGGATGAGGTCAGGCACGGATAACCCCCGAAAAGACGCGGGGGGTGTCACAGCCGATGGCAAACGAGACCAACACGCCAAAGAAGGAGCTGGGACCTGCTTCGCACCCTGGGATTGTACCTGTAGTCGTAGCAGAGAGTGACGAGGAAGAGGAGAACGGTGATCCAATGGTAAGTGCTCCTATACAACCACTTCTCATTCCGGTAACCTTGCAATCACCACAAGGGGGACTAGCAGTTCAACAAGAGGCGCTTGTTGATTTGGGGTGCACGCAGTATTTAATGCGACGGTCATTGGCTACACAGTTGGGTCTTCAGTTAATCCCGTTAAAGACACCAATAGCTTTCGAACAAATGGATGGGTCCACGCTGGGGGGTACTCCGACCACTCACGTAACAGAACGGGTGAAACTGATAATCGGAGCTCACTGGGAGCACATACGTTTCCTGGTAGTGGACACTATGATTGAACCAGTCATTCTAGGTCTAGCCTGGTTGGACAAGTGGAGGCCTACCATATGGTGGGAGGGGGGATTCTGGAAACTCCGTTTAGAGCTGGGTCCAGAGCCAACTACCAGGGAAGAGGCTATGACAAAGGGGGATTTGCGGGACGCCTCTCACTGGGGTTCCTGCTGTTTATTCGGATGTAGCAGAGGTCTTTGATGAGAAGGAATGTGATGCATTACCACCACATTGGGCGACGGACTGTGCAATCGAACTAATCCCTGGGGTAAAGCTACCAAAACCACGTATGTATGCAATGACCCCGAGGGAGGTGGAGGAGTTACGGGCGTATATTGATAAAAACTTAGCACGCGGGTTCATACAGCCCAGTCGGTCACACCTGGCCGCTCCAGTCCTTTTCCGGGAAAAGGAGGATGGCAGTCTTCGTCTCTGTGTTGATTACCGTGGTTTGAACGCAGTCAGCGTGGAGCCCCTGTATCCCCTTCCTTTGATGAAAGACCTTCTAGCCGCCCTGGCCACAGGTACATATTTCACGAAGTTAGACCTCAGGGAAGCGTACTACTGCGTGAGGATCAAACAGGGGGACGAGTGGAAGACCACGTTTAACCGCCCATTGGGTAGCTATAAGTTTTGTGTCATGCCGTTCGGACTGCAAGGGGCTCCAGCAGTCTTCATGCAATTAATTAATGAGGTTCTCCATGAATATCTATACCGTGGGGTCCTAGTCGATATACTAATATATACCCAAACCATGGAAGAACATATACACCTAGTCCATCAAGTGTTAGAGCGGCTCTTCAGAGCCAAATTGTATGTAAAGGTGTCAAAATGCGAATTTCATCAAACACGTCTGGACTACCTGGGGTATTGTATTTCCCGGGATAGTATTGAAATGGATCCCAAAAAAGTGGCTGACGTTCTAGGGTGGCAAGCACCAGAGACTCGACGACAATAGCAAAGTTTCCTTGGCTTTGCCAACTTCTATCGTCAATTTATACCAACATTTGCCCAAATCGCTCTGCCACTTACCAATCTGTTACGCACAAAGGATACCGGAGACCCTCATCCTGGACAACGGCTAGAGTGGACTGTAGAGTGTGAAAAAGCATTCGAGGCCTTAAAACGCCGGTTTGCGGAAGCCCCTATTCTGCACCACCCTGATCAATCAAAGCCGTTCATAGTACAAGTGGATGCGAGTGACGTAGCAGTCGGGGCTGTGCTGCTACAGTCCGATGCCCAAGGCCAGTTACACCCGTGTGCATACACTTCAAAGAAATTCACTCCCACGGAACGGGGGTGGGCTATTTGGGAGAAGGAGGCTTTCGCAGTACGGTGGGCTCTCCTCACCTGGTGGCATATATTGGAGGGGGCAACGGTTCCATTTGAGGTGTGGACGGACCACCGGAACCTGATGGCATTGCAAACTCCTAGAAGATTATCGCCTAAGCAGGCGCGGTGGGCCCAACATTTTCAACGTTTCAGGTTCACTCTGCAGTATGTACCGGGGGGAAGAAATTTCCTGGCTGATGCCTTATCCCGGATGCCGCAATTCAAGGGATGAAATTGTGCAAGCTATGGTCCCAGGGGGGAAGGCAGGAAACGGTACCGTGGCACTCCGGCTGGATGGACATACTACATGGCATGATCTTTTACAGCAGGGATTGGCTCAAGATATGTGGTTACAAAACAATACCCATGTGTTAACACATAGAGATGGCCTAGCCTGAAAAGGGGATAAGTTGTATGTACCACAAAGTATGCGCATAGCTATACTGCAGAAATGTCATGACACTAAGCCGGCTGGTCACTTTGGGTTTCTCAAAACACTTCATTTAACCCGGAGACAGTTTTGGTGGCCCCATATGAGGAGTGATATAGAGGAATATGTGCGGAGCTGTACTACCTGTGCAAGAACTAAACCCCGAACTGGAAGACCTTTAGGCCTTTTACAATCAGTGGCTACTCCCAACCAGCCTTGGGAGGAGATAGCAATGGACTATGTGGTAGATCTGCTGGAAAGTAATGGGAATACAGTCATATGGACTGTTATAGACCTGTTTTCTAAACAGGCCCATTTCATTCCTTGCACTTGGTTACCATCAGCTCGGAAACTATCCAGATTATTCATCCAGCACATTTACAGGTTACATGGGGTGCCCAGAAGAATCATCTCAGACAGGGGGGTCCAGTTTACGGCTCGTTTCTGGTGGAATTTCCTACGGGACATTGGGTCTACCCAGGGGCTTAGCTCTGCATTCCACCCCAGTACTAATGGGGTGGTCGAGCAGGCAAATGCTATGATCGAACGTTATCTCTGCTGTTATATTTCATATCAACAAACTGACTGGACCTCCCTCTTACCCTTCGCTAAAGTAGCGTACAATAATACTGTGCATAGCAGTATGGGGTTAACACCATTTAAGGTAGTGATGGGGCGAGAGTTTGTAGCTATACCGGAGCTAGAATACACAACAGATACTTCAACTATGCCCCAGGAATGGGCTGGAAAACTCCGGACTTTATGGCCGCAGGTACGGGATGCACTGGATAAAGCAGCCCTTGAGTATAAAACCCAAGCAGATAAAAAACGAGACCCAGTTCGACCTTTACAAATAGGAGACATGGTGTATTTGTCAACTAAATATATTAAGTTACGAGTACCCAACCATAAGCTGGGGCCAAAGTTTTTAGGCCCATTTTCCGTAATAAAAGTGATAAATCCTGACACGGTTGTTCTCAAATTACCACCTTTGCTGGGGAAAATCCACCCCGTATTCCATTGTAGCCTTCTCAAGCTAGTCCCGAAATCACGAGATACCCCAGAACGCCCAGGGCCTGTAATAGAAGGGCATTATGAAATAGAGGAGATTCTTGATGCTAAGCTAAAATATGGGAAGCTTCAGTATCTTGTACGGTGGAAAGGGTATCCCTACGAGGAGGCATCATGGGTATCCGCGTCTGATGTCAACGCAAGGAGGTTGGTCAGACAATTTCATAAGATACATCCCCATAAACCTAGGTCTGATATTAAACCTTAATCTTTCTGTTACAGAAGGAGATGTGGTGAAGGGGAGCCGCCTGTCGAGCCCTGCTAACTGCTCGACATTGCTGATGCACGAGTGGGGTGAAGAGGAACGAACACTTCAAGCACGACAGAGGGGGGCGGTAGCATGGGTGTTTAGGTGGCCATTTGCGGGGTGGGGGGATGGCGGTTGCGGCGGGATTAGGGTTTGTACCTTCTGACGGGCTACGTTCCTGCCGCTGAACTCCATGGAGGAGGGGTCAACTAGCAGCTGGGGAATGCATCCGGAACTGCTAATTGGAAGCAGGGGTGTGGTTTTATGCCTGGCGTGCTCGGCACGGGATATTTAAATCGCTAGAAACCCAGGGCTTGTAACGCTAACTTCGCAGCATCCTAGACGTTCGCAGTGTGTGCCTGCCGCCAGCGCCCAATAAACCCATTTCGGAAAGAGCTGAACGGAGTGGAGTTTCTTTGGTTGCGCCGGGCTCGGGGCCCCTGAGAGATGGAAGGCTGAGTCAACCTTGAGCCTGGTGAGATTAGAACTCGCAGTAATTGCAGGCAGCTGGATGTTAAATGCTGCCTTAATAGGAGGCATTAGCCTGCTATGCCACTCAGGCTTCTCTCCTTGATTAGTTTTCACCCATTGCTTCTTGTTCTACCTTCAGGTAGGTAGCAACTAACTTAACAACTGCACTTAACGACAGTGGCAAGAAAGGTCATAAAACGGGGCAAAGCTCATTTAACGACTGTGTCGCTTAGCAACAGAAATGCTCAATTGCAGTCATACAGGTCAAGAATTTCTTGCTACCGTTGTTAAGTGAAGCTCTGTAATTGTGAAGCTAGTAACACGGTTGTACAGGGAATCTGGCTTTTCCCTTGAATTTGTTTGGCAGAAGGTCATAAAAAGGGATCACTGCAACCGTCATAAATATGAGTCAGTTGCCAAGCATCTGAATTTTGATCATGGGGATGCTGCAAGAGCAAGGGTGAAATTCAGCAGGTTCTGACAGGTTCTGGGAAACTGGTAGTGGAAATTTTGAGTAGTTCAGAGAACCGGCAAATACCACCTCTGGCTGACCCCAGAGTGCGGTGGGAATGGAGATTTTGCAATATCCTTCCCCTGGAGTGGGGAGGGAATGGGGATTTTGCAATATCCTTCCCCTGGAGTGACGTGGGAATGGAGTTGCAATATCCTTTCCCTGGAATGGGGGAGGAATGGAGATTTTGCAATATCCTTCCCCTGGAGTAGGGTGAGAACGGAGATTTTGCAGTATCCTTCCCCTGCCATGCCCACCAAGCCACACCATGCCCACCAAGCCACGGCCACAGAACTGGTAGTAAAAATTTTTTAATTCCACCACTGTGCAAGGGTCATAAGTGGGAAAAACGGTCGTAAGTCACTTTTTACAGTGCCATTGTACAAACAGTCACTAAATGAACTGTTGTAACTTGAGGACTATTTGTCTTTTGCTTTGCCAAGGAAGACAAATCTGATGGAAATGAGCAATTTGGAGACTGACAGTGAACCAGTTTGATTTTGGGAAAGGTATACAATATAAGGTTGGGTGTGCCCTGTCAGATTGGAGTTACACCCCTGAAAATAAAAATGTGATTACATTTTGAAAGGCTCTTTCTTACACTTTTGGGGAAATCCCCTCGGTTCCTCAGAAAACATTTGTTCAGACTGGTTTTTCCTTTGGACCATTTAGATTTTGGGAACAGAACAAAGAGTGGGAGGTGAAATGAGAGAAGGATGGCGTGGAGAACAGAAAGTAGGTGAAAGGGACATGGCAGACATCTGGTACAGGTAGTCCTCGACTTTACAACCATTCGTTTAGTGACCATTCGAAGTGACGACGGCACTGAAAAAACTTGGAGCTGTGACCATGTCCCACACTTACGACCGTTGCGGTATCCCCAGGATCACTTGATCAAAATTCAGATTAACAATTTAACACAATGGTAGGTTTCTACCGGTTCACTCGAACTGGGGTGGTGGAAGGCTCTGCCCACCCACTCGGATATCATCACGGTCGCTCTGCGCATGCGCAGAAGTGCCATGCGTGAGCAAAGCACGCATGCACACATGCTCCCAGTTCCGAACCAGTAGCAAAGGTAAGTGAAAACCACTACTGGTTTAACAGTAACGGAGTTCGAAGGGACCTTGGAGGTCATCTAGTCCAACCCCTCCTCTCCCAGTCTCACAGGAGATCTCTACTATTTCTGATAAATGGTTCTCCAATCTCTTCTTAAAAGACTCCATTAACAGGGCACCCATAACTGGCAACTGGCATGTATATATGATGGTCACAGTGTCCGCAGAGTCAAGAGGTCACCCTTTTGCGATGTTCTGACTAGTGGTCAATATGGAAGCCATATTTACTTAACAACCACGTTACGGTTACAGGGGCATTGAAAAAAAAGAGACTTATGACCGCTTTTCACATTTACGACCATGATAGAATCCCTGAGGTCATGTGATCAAAACTCGGACACTTGGCAACTGTCTCACATTTATGACAGTTGTCAGCGTCCTGAGGTGACGGGATAAAACCTTTGCGAACTTCTGACGGCAAAGACAATGGGGAAGCAAGATTCACTTAACAACGGTGCCACTAATTTAACAATTGCAGTGATTCGCTTAACAACTGGGACAAGAAAGGTCGTAAAATGGGGCAAAACTCACTGAACCTTGCTTAGCAATGGAAATTGGTCATAAGTTGAGGACTACCTGTATTTCTTTAAAAGATGCTGTGGAATCCAAATGCAAGACTTATTCCCTGTTTGACTCCTTCCCCTGGCTCAACCGGTCTCTCTCTTACATGTGGCCATGTTTTATGTTACAGATAGTCCTCGACTTACAACAGTTTGTTTAGTGACCATTCCAAGTTACAACGGCACTGAAAAAAGTGACTTAAGGGCATTTTTCACACCTATGACCGTTGCAGCATTCCTGTGATCATGTGATCAAAATTCAGATGCTTGGCAGCTGGTTCATATTTATGACGGTTGCAATATCCTGCGTTCACGTTATTCCCCTTTTGCCACCTTCTGACAAAGCAAAGTCCACGGGGAAGCCATATTCACTTAACAACCGTGTTACTAAGTTATTAATTCCCTTAAAGAAAAGGGGCAAGAAAAGTTGTAAAATGGGGCCAAGCAAATTTCCTACTTAGCAAACATAAATTTTGGACTCAATTGTGGTTGTAAGTCAAGGACTACCTGTAATTGAGGCTCACTGAGTTTTGCATTGAACAGGATGCACTGGTGGGACCCTTTGCAAAGAATATTGAGAAAGACTCCACCCTACAAAAGGGATGCCTTCAAATTTACACCTGTCAGAAAGGAAGAGCATAAGCAACAGATGATGTAAGCATACATATTCATAGGTAAAGGATCTCCTGTTACTGTAGATCGTGGATCTCAGATTACTTCCTCCTCCTGCTTATCTTCAAGACAAGGAAAAAGAATAACAAGGAATAAGACAAGAAGGAAAACATCTCCCATAAATCAAGAAAAGAGGGCAATTAAGAAATGGTGGATGCCAAAAGAAAACAAAACCCTTGGCACTTTGAGGCCTAATCTATGGAAATCGTTCTAATAAGATAAGAGGCTGTGCTTCAAAAAACACCCACTTTTATCTCTTGCATGATAACAGGGTGCCTCTTCAAAACGCTTATATCTCTTAGTCAATTCTATTCATCTAAAGGAATAACAGAGTTGGCAGGAACCTTGGAGGTCTTCAAGTCCAACCTCCTGCTCAAGCAGGATATCCTATACCATTTCAGACAAATCTCCTCTTAAAAACTTCCTCTTAAAAATTTCCAGTGTTGGAGCACCCACAACTTCTGGAGTTTAATTGTTCCGCTAATTAATTGTTCTAATTATTCTAACTTTCTTCTTAGTTCTAGGTTGGTTCTCTCCTTGATTAGTTTTCATCCATCTATTGCTTCTTGTCCTGCCTTCAGGCACTTTGGAGAATAGGTTGACCTCCTCCTCTTCTTTCTAGCAGTCCCTTAGATGATGATGATGATGATGATGATGATGATGATGATGATAATAATAATAATAATAATAATAATCATAATAATAATAATAATAATAATTTTATTTCTATACCACCCTTCTCCCGAAGGACTCAGGGCGGTGTACAGCCTATTAAAAGCACAAGACAAACATCAATTAAAATAATTAAAATAATTAAATAATTCGGCTCAGTTTAAGACCCCAAAAATTTAAAACACCCGATTTAAAATTATTACATTGATAAGCTGGCCTGGCGGAACAACAGGGTCTTAAGGGCACAGCGAAATACCCAGAGATATTGGAAGACTGCTCTGATGTCACCCCTAGTCCTTCCTTTCATTAAACTAGATATCCTCAATTCCAGCAACTGTTCTTCATATGTTTTAGCCTCCAGTCCCCTAATCATCATTGTTGCTCTTCTCTGCACTCTTTCTAGTCACCACATCTTTTTTTTTTTTACATTGTGCCCTTATTTCCACAAAGAATCCTCCTTTTACACATTTGAGCCTCTTTGCGTGAGTTGGGAGTGACTCCGTCTTCTTTGGGGCAGCCCCTGAGATTTTGGAACACTGCTATCATGTCACCCCTAGTCCTTCTTTTCATTAAACTACACATACCCTATTCCTGCAACCGTTCTTCCTATGTTTTAGGCTCCAGTTCCCTAATCATTTTTGTTTGGTCTTAAAACTGCTTTTTCCCAGAGGATGTTGTTTGGATGGTTTCTTTTGGGCAAAAAAAAAAGTGTCTTTTGTTACAGCGATGAGATTGAAAACTCCATTTCTACAGCCTTGGGGTTTAAAACTTTGAGTCCTTTCATAGTCCAGTGCTTTGGCATTAAGAAGGTCAGGGGAAGAAGGGAGGAAGGGAGGAGTGGGAGGAAGGAAGGAAGGAAGGAAGGAAGGGAAAGAAAGAGAAAGAGAAAGAGAGATAAAGAAAGAAAGAAAGAAGGAAAGAAAGAAAAAGAAAGAAGGGCAGCGGCTATAACAGCAAAGAAGAGAAAAACCCTAGGAAAGAATGAAAATTAGGATAGAATCATGAATGATTTCTAAGGCCACAGAGTTCAAATTTGTTGAATAAATGCATCTGCTAAGTTTACAAGTAATCCATCTCCCCATTCAAGAACCAAGAGATATTCTCCACCCCAAATCTCTTGGAATGCCCCGCTCTGTAGTTCAGGCATAGGGCTTGCCCTCATTTGCCTCTGGATTAGCAAATTTCAGGAGTTGAGGGTTATGTCTTTGGATCGTATTCAAATCAGCACCATGGACCAGTTCACGGGGTGCTACCATTTCAAAATCTTCACAGCTCATCAAAGAATGGAACATACTCTAGGATTGTGTACTGTAGTACTGTCTCCTGTTATGGGTGTGCATCCCATTTCCCAACAGCGACAGGTTTGAAGAGTTAGGTTAAACCACAGCCTGGAGCATTTCTATGACATAGGTTTATTTACACGAATACACAATAAGAGCATGCGTTGCAGGTGTGACTTGTCTCGACCTCTCTTCTCCAAGGGGACGGTTAAGCAACTGAAATTACCTCAGGGAGAGTATGCATTGCTCCTTCAAATCTAATCCAGTACATCCAACCTCGGTCACCCCTGGTTAGCAATAGCAATAGCATTTAGGCTTACTTTCTGCCCCATGGGTGGTTCACAGCACTCTCTGAACAGTTTACAACGTTTTGCATATTACCCCCAACAATCTGGGTCCTCATTTTATCAACCTCGGGAGGACGGAAGGTTGAGTCAATGCTGAGCCCTATCAGGATTGAACTCCAGGCTGTGGGTAGAGTTGCAATACTTGCAATACTGCATTGTAACCACCAAAGCCACTCGGGTTTATCAGGAAGAGAGAAAGTTGGGTCATATCTACTCTACATGTAATATTTGAGAACAGAATACAATAGAGCTGGAAGGGACCTTGGAGGTCTTCTAGTCCAGCCCCCTGCTCAAGCAGAGGAACCTATACCATTTCAGACAAGTGGCTGTCCAGTCTCTTCTTAAAAACCTCCAGTGATGGAGGTTCAGACCCACAATGTCTGAAGGCAAGCTGTTCCACGGGTTAATTATCTTCACTGTTGGGAAGTTTGCCCTGTGATGCTTTGTAGAATAAATTGACCCTCTCTTCTTTGTGGCAGCCCCCTCAAATACTGGAATATTGCTATCATGTGACCCCCTAATTCTTCTTTTTTCTAGATTAGTCAAATCATTACAGCCATTCTTCATATGTTTTAGTCTCCAGGCCTTCGATCATCTTAGTTGCTCTTCTCTAAACTTTTTCCAAAGTCTCAGCATCTTTTTTGTAGTATGTTGACTTGGCTGGGCTTTTCTAATTCTCTTGAACATAAAATGTTCCTGGTTTAAATCCATTAACTTGGATCAAATCTTTAGAGTCAGATATAGGAATGGAAGGTATGTTGCTTTGCTAAAACCCCTAATACAGGTAGTCCTCCACTTAAAACAGTTCTTTTAGTGACTATTCAAAGTTGCAACAGCACTGAAAAAAATGTGACGTACGGCTTTGCAGCACCCCATGTGACTGACATTCAGTTGCTTGGCAACTGGTTCATAGTTATGACCGTCGCTGTGTCCCGAGGTCACACTATCCCCTTTTGACAAGCAAACTCAAAAGAGAGGAGTCAGATTCGCTTAACAACCATGTGAGTCCCTTAAGGATCACAGCGATTTGCTTAATGGCTGCAGCAGGCAAGATCGTCAAATCGCACGGGACTGGCTTCATCACCGCCTCGTTTAATGACAATGGTCCCAATTGCGGCTGTAAGTCGGTTGACTCACCCTCCCAACCTTTCTTACCTCATTGGTAAAACGAGGACCCAGATTGTTGGGAGGCAATATGCTGACTTTGTAAACCCGCTTAGAGAAGGCTGCAAAGCACCATGAAGCCATATATAAGTTTACATGCTGTTGCTATTTATCCGTATCTCATGTATGGGCTGGTTTCAAATGCAGAGACTTTTACGAGTACATGACAGGGGGAAAAAGTGGCTAGGATTTTTGTTTTTGTTTTTTTCCTAACCAGATGCAACCGTGACATTTGGCAAAGTCTGAGCCTCAGTCAATTAAAAGGGATGTGTGTTTTGTTCCTGCTTCAGCCAGTGCTGGCAAGTCCTTTTCATCTGGGGAGAGTCCCCCCTTTGGCCCAGCGAGGTGGTGCTTCTTCCTCCATGCCACATGACACCTGCTACTTTTTTCAGGACCTCACTGCCGGGTTAGTGTTGCAAGAAGACAGCCTCAGCAAGCTTGGGTGGGGCTGGAGTTTCGATGCCTATGGAGTGGCTGGCACGTGGTTCTGAGTTCGCCTGTGTGTAAGATCAAGGAAGGGGAGGAGACACTGAGTCCATGGTGAGACATTGCTCCATAGGTTTATTAGCTGGAGGGAGGCACGTCAACCAAGAACATGCTTTCATCCCTACTTTAAGGATCAGAGCGTGACTATTTGGGAACAGCTACTGGACTGGCGGGACAATCTGCGTAGTGTCTTCAGAGCGAACAGAAGAGAGGATTGGAGATGCACTGCTGGTTGACCTGTAACTCAGGTGTTGCTTTGAGGCTGTAAGAAGGATCTTCAAAGGTAGATTGTTCCTGACGGCACCTGATGATGTTCTGCTTGCTTTCAATGCTTTCCTTATCGCATCTGATGATGTCCTGCTGGGAGAAGCTCTAACTGTTGCCTCTTTTGTAGTGATGAAATGTGGTTGTACTTTGTATTTCAAGGGGTTGCGTGATCAGCAGAAGGGAGACTGCTACAGCTTCCCCTAACTCCCCTAATTTCCCGAGCCAAGGGAAGCTTTCCTCTGCTAAGTAATGATCCTGTCCTGAAGCTGATGGAGATACAGGAACCCTGGTTTAAAAAACCTGTTAATCCCAAATTTTGAGACTCTTTGTGTGCATGAATAGCCTGTGAATTGCCTCTGCTTTTTCTTCTGTGGCCTCTTCTTTTTTCTTTAGACTTTGTAGGGCTATCCCAGGGGTCAGCAACCTGTGGCTCTGGAGCCGCATGTGGCTCTTTCACCCCTCTGCTGCAGCTCGCTGTCACTCAAAATATGCGTCACAACCACCAATGTGTGACACCCGCTGGCCTGCAATTATTGAGCATTTCAACCCCCAGTAGGCCAAACAACCATGGATAAATCCAAGAAAAGTTTCAGAAGAAAACAGAACATTTAATTCAACTACATATGCTAGTTTTGTGGCTGCTCAAGAAATAGTCAGGCACGGGAAGGGTTTTGTGGCTCCCGGTGTTTTCTTTTCTGTGGGAAATGGGTCCAAATGGCTCTTTGAGTGTTTAAGGTTGCAGACCCCTAGGCTATCCAATCTGGCCTGCAAATTCCTAATTGAACACCAGATGGCAGCAAAGAGCCATATAAAAAACTGTATACTCTGCTACCCTCAAGTGTCCAACCTGATTTTTTACACTCCATGTGGAGTAACCTTGTTTTGCTCTGTAAAATGTGGAGATCATTTCGAGCAGCATAATCAATTTAACTGACTGGGTTCATCGATCTCTTTATACTTATTATGTGTGGTTCGACATGTTATGTCAATCCAGCCTACAGTAGCCTATCTAATAATCACGGTTTGGAAAATTACGGTTTAGCCTAACATTCAAATCTTCTTTATTTCCATATATATCTTGTTTATTAACTTTTCATTGTTTATTTTATTGTTCTGTTATTTTACTTTTGTTCCAGTTACCCTGTTTTCTTTTCTTCATTTTTTATTGTTGTAAGCTGTCTAGAAGAGCCCCATAGCAAGATAGGTGGCAAATAAACTTAACAAATAAAAATTTAAAAATAAGTTTATGCTGGGAGAAAAAAAAGCAAACTGTGGGTGCTTACAAACCCATGGAATCATGGCTTCAAAGGGATAAGCAGCTTATAGTTTTTTTAAAAATAAGAAAAACTTGCTTTTTTGGAGAGAAGAACAGCAAACAGGTGGCTAGTTTGTCAGGCTGTTGGTGGGTTATCTCAGTTTTTCTCAAACTTAGAAATTTGAAGATGTATGGATTTCGACTCATGCAGGTTGAGGAATTCTGCAATTGAAGGATACCAGTTTCAAAATTGCTTATTTATTTTCTTTTCTTCAAAAGCACAGCTCTTAACATTTTTCTTTGGGCATCCATATGTATTAAGTTTATGGAACAAATTGTACTTTTGGCATCAGCACAGAAGCTATTAAGAAAATAGCTTGGCCACCCTGCTCCTGATTGATAATACTTCTTGAGATGTAAATCATATAGGTGCCTATTTAGCAATAGAAAAAAAAATGATTAGCAAATGATGTGTTGAAGTGTTATCATCAGTTACCCTAGACTTGTGTTGAAGATTATATAACAAGGAAGTGACTTTTTGTTACTGCCTTCTCTGTCTTTCCCAACAGCTTATTTTGTCAACATGCTCTGACCTAAAAGCATCAATCAACTTCTTTGTAACTGAGCCTTTCTTAAAATCCTGGAAAGTTGAGAAGAGCTCCCACCTCAGACGTGGCCCTATAGGAGAAACAATTCTCATGCTAAGACATTTCTTCAGCTTTTTTCAACAAGGGTTCCCAGATCATCCTTTAATCATTTGTTCCATGCTGATTTTGAGGTAATGTTTCTCAACCTCAGGAACTTTAAGAATTCTGGTAATTGAAATCTACACATCGTAAAGTTGCTGGAGTTGAGAAACACTGTTCTAATGAATTCAGGGTGGTTCTTTAAACACGAGACCTTTTACTAACGCAGGATGTTGTGACCAGTTGCATTGTGTCCATATACCTGGAACAGGCCACTTTGATGTCATCACACTTTGTTCTAGAGCCATGGAGATTTCAATCACCCATGGAGATTTCACGGATAGCTTTGAACCTGTCCTTATTTATTGGCATAACTTAAGTTTACTTGGCTGATGACTTGAGCTCCTAAGCAAAGATAGAAGATGAATGTAATAAGTGGATACATTTAAATTGGGCTAGGACAGGGGTCGGCAACCTTAAACACTCAAAGAGCCACAAGGGTCCTAACAGAAAGCCCCCATTTAATTCTGGAGCCGACCGGAAGTCCGGTTCCCCCATCATAGTCCCCTCCTAGCGTGGCGTCCTTTTTCGTCTGCTGAACGGAAGTGCGGTTCCCCCACCATAGGTTTCCTCCTAGCGCGGCATCCTTTTTCCTCTACCTGTCCTAACCAAAAGCCCTATCAATTGTGGAGCCTACCAGCAACAGGGAGCTGCAGCAGAGGGATGAAAGAGCCACATGTGGCTCCAGAGCCACGGGTTGCTGACCCCTGAGCTAGGAATTGGGTAGTCCTTCAAATAAGTGAGGTTTTTAAGTCACATCTTTGGATCATTTTCCATTGAAAAACTTTTAAGGTAAAGGTAAAGGTTCCCCTCGCACCTATGTGCTAGTCGTTCCCGACTCTAGGGGACAGTGCTCATCTCCATTTCAAAGCCAAAGAGCCAGCGCTGTCCGAAGACATCTCCGTGGTCATGTGGCCGGCATGACTAAATGCCAAAGGTGCACAATTTTTTAAAAAACTTTTAAAAATGGGTAAAAGCTGAATGATTTTATGTTAGTTCCCACATCACATGAGTTTGTTTAACAAGCACACAATGGCATTGGCTAGTTTTGTACAAGGAGCTAACTTATAAACTGTGGTGCTGAAAGGCACTCTAGATGGATTCCCTGAAGATACCTACCTTAGATGTTTCTATCCATCTTAATGTTTGGATGGTGCTAACCAGGTGGGTTTCAAAACCTGTCGCTATCAGTTCGCTCGTGGGCATGCTCGTGCGCAACACTTCTGTGCATGCGCAGAAGCATCTGGGTGTGTGGGCGGAGCCTCCTGCCGCCGTCGCTACCGGTTTGCCCAATCAGGGGCGAACCGGTAGCAACCCAGCACTGTGGTCCTTTAGAAAGCCTTTAACTTGGTTATTCTCCCTGGGCACTGAGGCCAGGATGAGTAAAGTTTCCATTGGGAGAAGGTATGAAAATGAGACAGGTCCTTCCTTATTGATTACCGATTACTATTGAATATTTTTGACTCAGCTTGTTTTCTATTGTAAGCTGCCCAGAGTTCCTTTGCTCATGTTGAGGGGGGGGCACATAAATTCTCCAAACAATTAAGCATGCTAAGCTAACCTCTGTCGCTTTGTGATTTCATGGGCTGGAAGAGGATTTAAACACTCAGCAGTACACCTTGTAAGATTTCATTTAATATAATGAATGATTGCTATCTGTATAAAAGTGTGAATTAATAAAACAATGCTCCTTAAGGCAGTGTTTCTCAACCTTGGCAAGTTTAAGATTGTGGACTTCCAGAATTTCCCAGCCAGAAAATATGAGGACTTTGAGTGCCAGAATTTTGGGAGTTGAAATCCACAGATCTTAAAATTTCCAAAGTTGGGAAACACTGCCGTAAGGAATAGTCAGACTACTGTCATCTGGTAGAAGTCATGATACCTTCAAAATAAGGTTGCATGATAATAATAGTGTGACGTCATTGCAGATGATTGTGATTCTGAACATAAAATGGGACTGTCCAATATTAACATCAGATCATATCCTTCTTCCCCATCAGGATTCTTAGGAAACAAAGATTTCTACAAAAAATGAAATCTATCTACCTTAGCACATAGATGAGACCAATGTCATGTTGTACATCCACATCAGATCTTGTGGAAGAATCAAAGATTTCCCTATATGGTCTGTGCATCAGTTTCCTGTTCATTCTGAAATATTTCTGTAAAATAAAAGCCAGTGTGTTTTGTCATATCTTGAGGCTTTGCCTCAGGACAGTCACAAGTGACTGAAAAACACCTTAACGTTTCCAGAATTGCAGGATAAAATCCTAGAAGGGCATCTTCACTAACCGTGATACTTTAATCGTACAAAACCATTAAATCTATAGGAGAACTAGAGAGAGAAACAAGTAGAAAGTTAGTTTGGTGTAGTGGTTAAGGTGCTGGCCTACAAATCAGAAGACTGTGAGTTCTAGGCCTGCGTGAAACATGAAAAATGGCTGGATGAGTTTGGGCCAATCACTAGGAGACCGTGAGTTCTAGTCCCGCCTCAGGCATGAAAGCCAGCTGAGTGACCCTGAGTCAGTCATTCTCTCTCAGCCTAACCCACCTCACAGGATTGTTGTTGTGGGCAAAATAGGAGGATAAAGGAGTATTAGATATGTTTTGTCCCCTTGAGTTACTTATAAAATAATAAGAAGCAGGATAAAAAGAGATAAATGAACAAACAAATAAATGGCCCCATTCAGATAAGTCTACTTGATGGATAAAAATGTTTCCCTGTTAATCCATTAATTTAACCAAACAATCAACACAGTGTAACACATGACTACCACTTCTCAGTTTGCAAAACTCTAGATGCTCACCAGATAGCAAAAAAAAAAAAAAGTTAGTTTTCAGAATCTCATCTAATTTTTGCAGTCTTTATATGTAGCCCCTATGCAATACCTCCTTTTTTACGACACTGTAGTACCTATTCAGGGTAGAGTCGGGGCAACTGAATGGAGGTGAGCATTTACTGGCCAGATGCCCTTCCTGATGCCTATGTGGAGTACACAGCAATTTTTTTTTCCAGAAGCCCTTATAAATCCTAATATACAGTTCTCTCAATTAACTCTTTTACAGGAAGATTGGAGGCTGTAGATGTTTACAGCCTCTTCAGCAAAGTCAGTGGGGTGTGATCCAAGATAGATCCCACAAGATCTGTCTGTTGTCATCTGCCATTAGAAGGTCCCTGTGCCAGTTTGCATAGACTTCACTGCTCTTAATCCAACAGTCAGATAGTTGCTTAAACAAGGAACACACAGAGAGGATCTCAAAATGATCTATGAATCCAGAAATGGGAAGGAAGTTGTCAAGACACTTCTGGTTTTCTGAGGACAGAGTCAAAATGCTTCCTTTTTTATTCTAGCAATCTCAGGAATGGGGTGGGCATAGATGTCTCTGTTTAGAAGGTATGCTGGTTTATTATTTATTTATTTATCACAATATTTCCATGTCTTGCAATACCTCCCCCTCCTCCTCCTCAAACCAATGTGATCCCCAGGATAAATTTTAAAAAAACTTTGTCCCATTTCCGCTGCACATAATACAAGATATCCCCAACAAAATTGTGGGTTGCTCAGAAAGCAACTTCTTATTGAACGTGCTGCAATGAAAAAGAGTGAAGACATTGATTTCCTCTTCCCTGCGACACAGCAGTTGTGGTTGGCATAATTGACAGTTGCCTTCTGTGCTTCCGGATTTGTGTACGTTGAATTTGGCGGTTCAGAGAGCTGTGCGAAACAAAATAACTAATTGGGTTTGGTCTGCAAAGCGGAATTCAGTTCCCAGTAGGCTTAACCAGAATTCGTGGC
>WNWU01013381.1:378876-404168 GCA_012654045.1 Ptyas mucosa | reverse complement strand
GGGGGGGGGGGGGGGGGGACTTATAAACAAAAACAAAAGAAAGAAGTGTAGATCAGATAGGGAGGAATTGCCAAAGATTATATGGGCCATTAACACATCAAAGCCTGGGTGTGAATCAGACATTCTTGTGCTGATGGGTAATGAACATAATGCAAAGTGATAAGAATCCTCTCCCTCTTTTTAATTTAGAAAAAATGCTGAATCCTTTAATGAATTCCAACTCCTCCATATCCTCTGATTTTTAAAAAAAATGATCACAACTTTCAGTTCAAAGGCAGATGGACCTGCACCCCTGAAATATTTCTGCACTGAACTTTTTTTTTTTTAAAGTGCCATGTTTGAGGTCAGAATTACAAGAGTTGGAAGGGATCTTGAAGGTCTTCTAGTCCAACCCCTTTCTCAAACAGGAGACCCTATGCCATTTCAGACAAATGGCTTTCCCAGCTCTTCTTAAAAACCTCCAGTGATGGAGCATAGGCTGGCTGGGAAATTCTGCGAATTGAAATCCATGCATCTTTTCTTTTATGTACATAGTTCATAGTAGATTTTATGTACACTGAAAGCATATGCACCAAGACAAATTCCTTGTGTGTCCAATCACACTTGGCCAATAAAAAATTCTCTTCTCTTCTCTTCTCTTCTCTTCTCTTCTCTTCTCTTCTCTTCTCTTCTCTTCTCTTCTCTTCTCTTCTCTTCTCTTCTTAAGTTGCCCAGTTGAGAAGCACTGGACTAGAGACCTCCAAGGTCCCTTCCAACTCTGTTATTCTGTTAAACCCAAATCTCTGTACCTTGAGAAGCATCTACGAAACATGACCATCTCCCATCTGAACACAAACAAATACCCACTCTGGGTTATTGGTTGAATTGCTGAGATTTGTCTTAAAAAATATTTTTTTGAGAGGGGCAATATTCAATTCTTGTAACTTCCAACCCCTGCATTCTGAAAAAGGATAGAATGGAACTGAACCACCTTCTGTAGGCCATTGTCCAAATATTTGAAGAATGCTACCATATCCCATCTCACTTTTCACATTTTTCAATTCAGAATAGATCTGGTGCTTTGCTAAATAAGCTAACTCACTCCTCTTTGTGGCAACCTCTCAAATACTGGAATGGTGCTATTATGTTACCTGTAGACCTTATTTTCTCTAAACTAGCCATACCCAAATCCTGCAAACGTTCTTTTTAGTCTCCGGGCTTTTAATCATTTTAGTTGCACTTCTCTGCACTTTTTCCAAAGCCTCAAAATCTTCTTTGCAATGGAGGTAGTGTTCCAGGTGTGGTATTTTTTGGAAACTAAACATTCTCTGTCTGTTGAAAGTTATTCATAGAATATAGTTTCAAAATCCTCAGATTGTTACCTGTCGCCAAATCTGTTGCAATTTCTATCAACCTTTCTTAAAATGGTGTCCCCAGGAATAGATGCAATACTCAAGGAAGGATTCTAGCAGTGTGAGAAAAAGTGGAATTGTGACTTCCCGTGATTGGGAAACAATACTTGTGCTATGGAAATGCATCTGCCTTTTTTTTGGTAGCTATTTGACACCACTGACTCACATTCCATTGGTAATCAATTTTTAGTTCAGGTTATGTTTTAAATATGGTAGTTGTTAATCAGCAACAGCAAAATGACATCACCCCAAAGTGATATCGATAAATGATACAACTTTGTGACATAGCTGGATGCCAACTCTGGCAACATTATATGTGTCATAATATGGCCAGAGGTTCCATTTGGTTCTGCCACACAGTTATATTGTTTTGCCCATATCACTGTGGGATGATTTGCTGTTATTGCTAACAACTAAACCTTTAGGATTAAATACTGATTTACCATACAAATGTGGTGTATTCAATGTAGTCAGTGGTGGGATTCAGCCAGCTCGCACCACTTCGGGAGAACCGGTTGTTAACTTTCTGAGCAGTTTGGCATACTGGTTGTTGGAAGAAATCATTAGGGCAGAGAACCGGTCTTTAAATTGCCTGAATCCCACCAATGAATGTAGTACAATTGTATATCCAGCATATTACTGATTTACCATGGAAGTGTGTATATACAATGTATTACAATTAAATTTGAGTGTTTTGATATGGAGATCCATTGGCTGAATTCATTCTAGGTCATAAATATGGTTGTTTGGTTTTGGCTTTATTTTGACATGCAGATCCAGGTGCATGTCATCTGGTTATGGTTTGCAAATCACAGTTTACCTCGCTGCATGTTATGTAAAGCTAACCTATAGCAAACAATGACTTAGCAAAACATTTCTTTAGGGAATGGTTTTTCGAGAAAGGAAGTGTATATATGCAATTCTTTGGTGTCTTATTTCATCCAGGTTCTCTTATCTTCATTTTATTCTGCATTTTTTCCTTGTATGAAAAGAGCCAATTTGATCTAGTGATTAAGACATGAGAAGCCAGTAAATTGTGAGTTCAATTCCCGTCTCAGCCATGAAAATCAGCTGGGTTACTTTGGGTCAATCACTCTCTTTGCGCCCAACCCACCTCACATGATTGTTGTGAGGAAAATAGGAGGAAGAAGGTATGTTGGACATGTCTGCCATCTTGACTTAAGAGACCCAGTTTGGCATAATGATTAAAAGGCACCAGACTAAACAGCAGGAGACTGTGAGTTCAAGTCCCATCTTAGCTATGAAAGCCAGCAGGGTGACTTTGGGACAATCACTTTCTCTCAACCCAACCCACTTCACAGGGTGGTTGTTGGGGGGCAGAAGGAGGATGGAAGTGTGTTGGATATGGTCACCTCCTTGAGGTATTTGTGAAAATAATAAAGGTGGGAAAGACACAAATAATAAAAAATAAATCGTCAATTTCCCATTTCTGAATCTATATTGAACATTTACTTGGCTTTGTTTATGTTTGTTATTGTATTTCTGATTTAAATACTCCAGGATTCTTATTTTCAAGGTGGAGGAATAATATATTTATTGGAAAGCTCATTAGAATTGGTGAATTATATCAGATGAACCTTCCTTAGGTTTGTTCTTTGTAGAGATGGTATGCCAGCTCAGCTATCTTGCCAAAAAGACATTAATGGTGTTGCTCAAGAAGGGGAAAGAAAAAATATATATTGTTTTCAAGCACCACCTCCCCCCTCCCTCAGCCTCACCCACTTTGGGACAAGCCCCTTATTGCCAGGAAATATAGACAAAAGAGCAAAACATGGCATGAAATACTTCCTTTCAGAGATTCACTCTGTTCTCTGTGAACTTCAGAAGAGATATGCAAAAAGAAGAAACCCAGCCTTCAGTCCTGATGTAAAGAGATAAAGAGTTTCCTAATCATCCAAAACACAAATAATAAAAAGAAATAATCACCCATGCCCACAGGGTATTCAAAAATAATGGTATGGTGGGGGAGGGGGGGACCAGAAGGAGAAGGATCTGCCTTGGCTGAGAGTTTGAGCAGTGCCTTGTCTGATTCAGAATCATAACAGACCTGGAAAGGACCTTGGAGATCTTCTAGTCCAGCCCTATGTTTAGCAAGAGATTCTATACCCAGGATGGCAAACCTATGGCACATGTGCCAGAGGTGACATGTGGATCCCTCTCTGCTGGCACGTGCACCGTTGCCCCAGGTCAGATCTCTGTGGCATTTCTTTCGTGAGCTTCTGTTTCCCTGCAAACGACGAAACAGAAGCTCACAAAAGAAAAAGATCTTACCTCTTGCCGCACTGCCAGTGTTGGGATGCCCTGTCTCCCACCAGCTAGCTGGTCTTTGGGTCTCTGCTGCACATGTGCACGAGTCCATACATGTCTGTGCGCATGTCCGCACATGTGCCTGTTCGCACAGGCACATGTGTGCTTGCACTTTCCAGTTTGGGCATGCGCACACACGCAGTTTGGGCACTCAGTGTCTACAAGGTTCGTCGTCACCGTCCTGTACCATTTCAGACAAGTTACTGTCCAGTCTTTTATTAAAAATCTCCATTGTTGGAGCACCCACAACTTCTGGAGGCCAGCTGTTCCACTGGTTAATTATCCTCACTGTTAGGAAGTTTCTTCTTAATTCCCGGTTGCTTCTCTCTTTGGTTAGTTTCCATGTGGAGGGTTATAAGTTTTCCACTTTTGTGTTAAAGACTTTAAAAGATGGGGCACAAGTAGATTTTCAGCTGGGATCTGGTTTATTTCAGTGTCCCAAGCATGAGAGAATTTTTATACACATACAGATGCACAACCCCAAGTTCAGGAATGGGCAAGATCCATGCTCCACTGCTCCATTACTGCCCAGGGATTTGGACTGAGGATTGATTAAATGTTTTATTATTACCTTAGCAATTTGAAATGGTAATGGTTATTGAGCTCCATGTGATATTTTTAAAAAATGTTTGATTTGATTTGATTCTTATCCCACTTTTGTTACTTGATAAGTAGCTCAAGGCAGTGAACCTAATACCTAATACTCATTCCTCCTCCTATTTTCCCCACAACAACAATCCTACGAGGTGGATTTGGAGAGTGGCTAGCTCTTCTGGCTTTCAAGTCTAAGACATGACTAGAACTCACAGTCTCCTGGTTTCTAGGCCAGTACCTAGTCTAGGCTCTCCTGTGTAGAAATAACAATTATATATGCATCAATAAATATTATTTATGCTACAACTTTTTTGGGGGGGTTTAAATTTGTCCACCACCCAGGACCATCTTGTTGAGATAGGTGACTATATAAATTGTTTCAATCAATCAATCAATCAATCAATCAACCAACCAAATTGTTTCTTCTCAATGGAAGAATCACCTTATAAACTGTAGCAATAGAATAAAATATGGGATTAAAATAATGTATTTATTAAAGCTGCATTTGTTTCAAAGTAACGGTTGCTTTATATCCACTGTAAATAAAGTTAAATTTAAATCTGTCCTTTAGGATTTAGCTATTTCGCATTTTCTCACCATGCACTCTCCAGTGCTGTAGGTTAGGGGTGTCAAACTCAAGGACCAGGGGCCAAATCTGGATTAGATTTAGCCTGCAGGGCCAGCCTGGAAATAGCGAAGGCCTGGACTGTGGTACTTTTCCCAGTGAAAATGGGCTCCCAAGCTCCATTTTCACTGGCAGAGGGTTACAGGAGGCTGTGGCAGCCAAAAACGGAACTCATCGAGCTGGCCACTGTCCCCATGGCCCCACTGAGGTCAAAAACAACCTTCAATGAAATCGAGTTTGACACCCCTGCTGTAGGCCTTCTTAAGAGTTGCCCATTGCTTTCTCCTCTCCTGCTCTTCAATTCAATTCAAATCTTTATTGTCAGTGCACAACATATGTACAATGAGATTGGTTGAGCTCCCTCAGTGCACCCCCCCCCAACACAATACAACTCACAGTGAAGACAGAAAATCCCTACCCCAATAAATCTTATTAACAAAACACCCAGTCCTATTGCACCAGTGTTTCTGCCTTAAAATGGAGCCTTTTGGTAACGGAACAATCAAGCACGTGTTTTGTCTTGCTTTATGCAAAGTTTAATTTGAATAATTTTTTTTTCATATTGTTGTTAAAGGTGTGGTAAAGAAAAGAGCAGGCTGGAATATTTACTTACCGTAAATATCAATTGGTTTATTTAGAGTTTGGCTTACTCGCTATTTGGCAAACCGATCTCACCCAGCCAATATTGTGCAGCATTTAAGATTACTGGATGAGACACCCAGGTTCAACTCCATGTTCATCCAGAAAGATATATAGGTAACCTTGGAATAGGTTATTGGACTTGTTTATACATCTCACTAAGCCAGACTAAATCTGATTTTGGCTAAGTGTACCATGTAGATTCAGCTATTATAATATGGAAGCCATAATTTATAACAAAATAACAGATTTGGAGGCCTTCTAGTCCAATCCCTCAAATAGGAGACCCTACCATTCCAGAAAAATGGCTGTCCAGTCTCTTTTTAAAAGCTGCCCATGATGGTTCTGCAATCCTTATGACCTGCTGAGTATTCCATAAACCATGCAGGCTGGGAAATTCTGGGAGTTGAAGTCCACCCATTTTAAAGTTTCTGAAGTTGAGAAATACTGCTTTAGGCTGTCACAGCTACTGATAATGACTGTTGTCCATGTTCTAAGTGGATTTCAGCGTGGGAAAAGGGACTCTTTTTAACAGATTAACAGAGTTGGAAGGGACTTGTAGGTCATCTAATCCAACCCCCCCTCCCCATCCAAGCAGGAGACCCTACACCATTTCTGACAGATGGCAGTCCAGTCTCTCCTTGAAAGCTTCCAGTGATGAAGCTGTCACAACTTCTGAATTGGTTTGTAGGAAGTTAGCACCCACCCCTTTCCTAGAAGAATGAAATATTTTGGGAAATATTAAAAAGGCAGAATATTATGTTTCCCTGTCTGAGAAATGGAGAAGCATGTTTTTAAAGACAAAGCAACTCCCACTTTCCTACCCCCACCCTTTTGTTAATGGGCTAGAGGCAGAAACTCAATCTTTGTCAATGGACCATCACAACAAAATAGGATCCATCTGCAACACAATAGCAGCAGAAACTCACCACATGGCACCTGGGAAGATTACATCAGTCAGCAAGGCTAGCTAAGACCCCCACCCCCTGGAAGTCTGACAACCAGTTAGGATACTCTTTCTGGGCCCCAGGAAGTTCAAAGCCAGAGAGAGCATAAAACCCGAAAACTCACTGTCTCTGCCCCTTTTTTCTGTTCAGGAACTCAAACCATGTGATCCTGTCCACCATTCAACCATCTTTCCAAGCAGTCTCCATGTTTCCAGTATCTTTCTCCCTACTTGGAGCAGAACCCAGAAGGATATTTCTTCCTACAGTTTGATTGCTCTCACTGTCAGAAAATTTCTCCTTATTTCCAGATTGAATCTCTCCTTGTTCAGTTTCCATCCATTATTCCTTGTCTGGCTTTCAGGTGCTTTGGAAAATAGCTTGACTTCCTCCTCTCTGTGGCAACCTCTCAAATATTGGAACACTGCTATGATATCTCCCCTGGTCCTTCTCTTCACTAGACTAGCCATGCCCAGTTCCTGCAATCGTTCATTGTATGTTTTAGCCTCCAATCCCCTAATCATTTTGGTTGCTCTACTCTGCACTCTTTCTCTGCACTCTTGTTCCAGGTCTGTACACCAACAGGCCATAGTTAGACCCAGAATGTTGGTCTATGTGACCGATACCCTTATCCAGCATGACAATTATCCATATCCAACAACCATTCAGTTGTTCTTATGGACTCCTTTTTGCCTTGGTGGGGTGAAGGTTTTGGAATAATTAGTGGATCCCAAAGAAAGTAAAACTGAGACCCACTACCATATAATCTGCTCTAGTGGAACAATATGGGGAAAAGTCAAGGAAAGATGCTAACAGATCTTAGGAAATCCTTTAGTAGGGGCTTTCTCCCTTCCTCTCCTGCCCTCGCCAAAACCTTGATGCTCATTTCACTGAGCCAGCTGAGAAATACTCAAGAGGTGGAGGTCAGGAATTGTCACCTTAAATTGGAATAAACCCAACAGATGAATGTAAATTGACTTCTGAATGATTGAAAATCAAGGATTTTTATCAACTTCCTTGAAGAGCAGGGAAGGGAGAGGAATTGAGGTGTTGAAAATGAAAGCAAATAGCGCAAGACTTTCATACATATAGAGACGGAAGGACTCACACATTCCCACAAGTGAAGAATGGATGATGCAGTTCATGGAGTTGGCAGAGATGCAACACTATTTTGATTAAGCAGAAGACAGTCTAGCTGTGTTCCTGCTTGGAAACCAATTTTGGACTGTTTGCTTGAAGGTGAAAGAAATGAAACTTTTAACTCTGAGTTTGGGTGGTTAGAACTGTTTATAATTGTAGAAATACTGTGTGCTATAGTTCATTTTAGAGCAAAAAAAAATTTATTCTTGTACCGGTACCAAAGAAAGTTGGAAGTTATTCTTTTCTACCCTTCTTTTCTCCCTTTTTCCCCCCTTGTATTTCCAATGTTGGCTTCTTGACACCCTCCTTTTATTTTATATTTCCTTGCATTTTAGCTTCTTTTGAAACTTAAAAAGTATTTTGGGGAAAGGAACTAACTAGTAAATGCTTATCTTGAACACACCCTGAACTTACATGAGAGACTATTGTGATGCTTAATGATTATGTAATTCTGAATTTCTATACCTGGAGCCCAGGGTGCTAGGACTGATAAGGAGAGAAGAAATTCTCAACTAAGGCAATTGTCTCTTCCATGGATAAGAGATACTTTTCACCTTTCTTTCAAGGTATTCATGCCTGAAAACAATATATCCACACACGCACCTTTAATTTTATCTTCCTAAGAATCCTCTGAGGGGAATGGGTCTGAAGATTTGTCTAGGTTAACATATTTGCTAAGTCAAGGTTTGGTAATAATTACATTTGGGGAGGGGGAGGTTTAAATCATATTGTCCCCGTTGGTATAATCTTCTAAATTAAGTCTCACCCAATCCTATCATGATTTAGCATGATTTGCAAAGCCAGTCTTAAATCAGGTTTGCATGTCAATTCTGGGAGCTGAAGTCCACCCCCCCTTAAAATGTCTATGGATATTCTCAGTTATCTAGGTCATAATTGTCTCAAAGGTGCCTTTAAAAAAAAAGCCAACTGGAATATATATATATATATATATATATATATATATATATATATATATATATTTAAAAAAAATAAACAATCCAGTTGCCTTTTGAAAAAAAAAATAAAAAACACCTTTGAGACATCCCTCTTAAAGTTGCTGAAGTTAAGAAACAGCCTAAAAATCTTCAAGAACTTGTCTGCTCGACTTTAAAAACCAGGCCTCTGGTTATCACATATGCTGGCAGAGTTTTTACTATAAGCAGGTTAAATAAGTTTTGCCATGAATCTCCTTGCTTTTAAGTTTCACGAATGAAGTTGAATATATATGTCCCAGGATAATGTTGCAGGATCCAATCTGGGTCGGTCACTGGGACTAGAGCAGGGGTCGGCAACCTTAAACACTCAAAGAGCCACAAAGGCCCTAACCGGAAGTCCCCTGTTCAATTCCGGAGCCAATTGGAAGTCCAGTTCCTTCCCACCATAGAGTCTCCTCCTAGCACGGCTTCCTTTTTCCTCTACCTATCCTAACTGAAAGCCCTATCAATTGTGGAGCCAACTGGCGACAAGGAGCCGCAGCAGAGGGATGAAAGAGCCACATGTGGCTCCAGAGCCACAGGTTGCTGACTCCTAGACTAGAGGTTTTGTCTTCAGAGCTTTTTGAACTTGTGATGGAACCCATCCTCAGATAACTTCTCCCTAGCAGACTGTGTGCTTTGGACTATTCTGCGTGTGATATTTATATAGTGTGTGGCTTTTAAGTTTCAGTTCAGGATCTTGCTTTCTGCAGTGAGTGAAAAGTAAACCTTTTCTCCCTCCACATTACAGGTAGTTCTCAGGTTACAACACTCCATTTAGTGACCGTTCAACGTTACCACGGCACTGAAAAGTGTGACTTATGACTATTTTTTTCACAGTCACAACCTTTGTAGTATCCCCATGATCACGTGATCAAAATCCAGGGACTTGGCCACTGGTTCATATTCATGACGGGATCCCCTTTTGTGACCTTCCCACAAGCAAAGTCAATGGGGAAGGCAGATTCACTTAACAACCGGGTGACTAACTTATCAACGCCAGTGATTCGTTGAACGACTGTGGCGAGAAAGGTCATAAAATTCACTTAACCAATGTTTCACTTAACATTAGCTCTGTGTGTTTATTTCTATAAGTGTTGTGTTATTGCGTTTATCAATTGGGGCGACTTTGAAAAAGCTATGGTTTCAAGGATTTACTGTCCCAGCTGAGCTGCCTCTATATCCAGCTGCGGATTGTGTACAATGAGTTGAGAAACACTTTTGTAAGATCAGGGCAAACACGTCTGTGCATGTTGATGTGCAATCTTCCCTTTAGTTTCCTGAATTAACTTCAAAGTCTCTGTTCCATCATGCACCTTGTTTTATTTATTTATTTGAAAGAATGCTTTAGTTGGTATCACTGTCTTTCTTTTTAATAATATTTCAGGACATTCAGGTCTTCTCCCACGTTCTTTGTGCCTTGTGGAAGCCATCTAGATTGTCCTGCTTGGATCCAAAGCTGGAATATAAATCAATTAAGCAAAACCCTAGTCTTGTTTTTCTTTTCTACTCCATACTTTAACAGATGGTTCAAGTCCCTGAACTTGCAATGCTCAGAAGCATGGCTTAATCTGAAGCACAATATAAAAAAAAAGTTGTTGAGACTCTGGAAAGAGTGCAGAGAAGAGCAACAAAGATGATTAGTGGGTGAAAGCTAAAACATACGAGTTACAGAAATTGGGTATGTCTAGTGTAGTGAAAAGAACTAGGGGCGACATGATAGCAGTGTTCCAATATTTGAGGGGCTGCAACAAAGAAGAAGAAGGGTGCTATTTTCCAAGCACCAGAAGGAAAGAGTGGCTGGAAACTAATTAAGGAGAGGAGCAGCCTAGAACTAAGGAGAAATTTCCTGACAGTGAAAACTATTAACCAGTGGAACGGCTTGCCTCCAGAAGTTCCATCATTAAAAAGAGACTGGACAGCCATCTGTCTGAAATGCAAGGGTCTCCTGCTTGAGTAGTGCTTGCTCCAAAGTACATCATCTATCCCCGTGATGGCAAACCTATGGCACGGGTGCCACGGGTGGTACGCAGAGCCATATTGGTGGGCACGTGAGTGTTGCCCTAGCTCAGCTCCAGCGTGCATGTGCGCAACGGCCAACTGATTTTCAGGCCTTCCGGTCCCACTGGAAGTTGGGAAACTGGCTGTTTCCAGCCTCCAGAAGGCCTCCGGGGGGATAGGAAAGGCTGTTTTTGCCCTCCCCAGGCTCCTAGAAAGCCTCTGGAGCCTGGGGAGGGGGAAAAATGGGCCTACTGGGCCCACTGGGCCATCACGTGCCAAAAGCAGAGGAAAGTATGGGGGGAGTCATGTGCACATGTGCGGGAGGGCGGGGGCGCATTGAATTATGGATGTGGGCACCTGCACCCGTGACCCCCCATGCTCTCCCCACTTTTGGCACGTGATGGCAATAAGGTTAGCCATCACTGATCTATCCTATCCCATGGCCAAAGTTCATGAGATGTTAAGACTTTGGAAAAAGTGCAAAGAAGAGCAACTAAGATGGTTAAAGGCCTGGAGACTAAAACATATGAAGAACGGTTGCAGGATTTGGGTTTAGCTAGTCTAGAGAAAAGAAGGACTAGGAGGGACATGATAGCGGTATTCCAGTATTTGAGGGGCTCCCACAAAGAGGACGGGGGGGGGGGGGTCAACTTATTTTTCAAAGCACCAGAACGCGAGGCAAGAAACAATGGATGGAAACTAATCAAGGAGAGAAGCAACTTGGAATTAAGGAGAAACTTCCTAACAATGAGGACAATTAACCAGTGGAATAGCCTGCCTCCAGAAACTGGGTGGTCCATCCCTGGAGGCTTTTAAAAAGATACCGGACAGCCATTTGTCTGAAATGCAAGGGTCTGTTGCTCGAGTAGTGGGTTGGACTAGAAGACCTCCAAGTTCTCTTCCAACTCTTCTGTTAAGCTTGCCTGCAAGGCTCAGTCTGAAGCCTGCATTCTTGTATCTTGCTGGGTTTTGCCCTGGTGTCCACCCTCTGCCCATGGGCCAGCCACACACCCAGCCAGACAGATCCCCCAGGCTCCAGGTTTCCTTCAGCCTTCCATTGTCTTTCTAAGTTTCCATTGCCTTGTACAAATGGGCTAGTGGAAAGAACGCTGCAGGGGCAGGAGATAAGGCGAGCAAACAGGGCCCTTAACGTCTTATGTTATGTGCAAGAAAGGGGGAGGATGTTCTTTCAATTTCACCCCTAACCTTCCCCCCCCCTCCCACCCCGTCCCCCCTCCTTTCCTTCTTGCATTTGGAAAGTTTGTCTATTTGGAGAGTGGGGGGCGGGTGGAGGTGTGGATGATGGATAGGAGGGATCAAGGCAGCCAGGAGCTGTTGGGTCCAGTTTAGAAGAGCTGGACCTGCCTTTATCAGGAGCCTTTATAAGTCAGGAGAGATAGCAGGTCAACCTGTTGCTGGTCTGGAGATAAGATATCAAGGGCTGCCTGTGGAGACACTGAAGGAGCAGGTACAGAAAGGCAGGGGATGAAGCTAGAGACTTGAGCCTCGATCTCATCTTCATGGTTTCTGGGACTTCATTCTGCTCTGGTTCCTGGGTCTCTGCAGTTGGGCTGTTCTTTGCCTGCTTCCTGCTCTCTCATGCATTCTGCCTTTATTCCTCTTGATCCTCAGTTTTAAACGGTTCAGCGCAGCATCAGTTCTAGGCTGGAGAGGTTCTTTCCATTTTGACTTTGAGGAGTGAAGGCCAAATTTCGTACCTGGAGGGAAACGAACTGTAAAACTTTCAGGCATCTATTTTCAGGGCAGTTCTTGGAAATACTCAGATACAAAATGTGAGAAAATAGACTTTTGCTGTGTCTGTCTGTCTGTCTCTCTCTCTCTCTCTCATAGTATATATAATTAATTTGGTCTTTTGGCCGTCCCGAAGGAAAATAATTCCTGTATCTTGTTTCAGTGTAGCCTTTTGGAAGAAAAAAAAAAACCACTGCTGGATGAGACCAAGGTTGGTATAATTATCCTAATAATAAATATATTTTAATATGTAAAATATATTAAAATATATTTTATAAATATATTAAATATATAAATATAATTAATTTTATATTTAATAAATAAATATATTTAATTATTAGGAAAATGTATTGCCCCCTTAAATGGGAGTTTTGATTCTTAAATAAGAGAACGATTGTAATACTCTTGCAGCCTGGAGTAGACCAAAACCATCCTTGTGGCTCTCAAAGAACTGGTTAATTTATTATAGCGTGGCTCTTAAGGTCTTAGCTCTACCACAACAAATCAGATTCATCCTTAAAGTGCCACAAAATTCTTAGTCGTTCTTTAGTTAATCTGAATGGATTAATTTCATCTTTTTCTGATGAGGTATATTCCCCATGGACTAATATGGTTAACATAATGGGAACAGACTTAAATCAAATGTTTTGAACATTGGAGGAGTGGTTTTTTTCCAGCTTTTCTTTTTTCATGGAAGAAAATCCATTGAATTCAATGGGATCTACCTCTGATTTGATATATTTGTATGTGGTATTATAGGGAAAGTGCTGTAGTTCCTTCCTGAACTAAAACGTATTGGCTCAACCTAGATAGTGCATCTCTTCCTTTCTTTCTCCTAGAAAAGTTCACAAGATGGAAATTTAATAGCCTAATGTGCTAAATTGAAAAATACGGTACTTTCATTATATCCTTGGCAAGACGTAGATAAAGACCGTTCTTTTAATTCTGTAATGACTTTATTGTGGAATTGGTTGTATTTCTAATCGTTTAACATGACCATTTTTACTGCTATTGTTTTTTATAAAGTGCATACTGCCGTTTTCTACTGCCATTTCATCATATCTTATATAGTGTTAATATCAACACCGATTACATTTTTACCAGGACATTTTAGCAATACAATGTTTGTATACTCTTTGGCTAATATTTCTGATGTTTTGCTATTTTTTCCCTAGGTTTTTATAATTTATATTAACATCATATTACATTATTTTAAACTGTACTATACTGCACTGTTGTCTTAACGATTTTATATTTGTGAGGTTGTTTTATAGTTGTGGCAGTAATCTTAAAATTTATTTTCCACTGCACATTGTCTAAGCTGTTTGTGTAGAGATTGTGCTAAATTGCTATCCTGTAATAGTATTTTATGCAGGTCAATGACCTAGATAAAACTAGATTGATTGTGGATGGTCATCTATTACCGCTCTGTCTTTATTCAATGGATTAGAAAACATGATATGTATTTCAAGGCTGTATGGAAACAAGACTTGAGTTTAGAGTCAGTAGTTGTGATGTCTTAGTTTTCAGCTGTAAAAACGAAGAGGAAAGTAGAGAAAGCTTTGTGATGAATATAGTTCAACTAGACTCGGAAAAACGATCTTGAAAACTTAAATCATGTTGGTATTACTTTGAACTGGGTGTTTTGGAATGGAACTCTTCAGCTTTTGACCTGAAAACACACATTTCTGCTTTTCAGGAACAGATAAACAGAAAGAATATGAGCCATATATAACTTTTCCTTTCCCAGGACTAACAGAACCAAATATACTTGTAAATATTCTGTGGGTTTGTTCTTATTTTATACATCTCTTTATCCAAGGTATCAAATTCTAAATCACAAGAGTGTTGTAAAAATGGCTTTTAATCTGTCTTACGTTATGGAATAAATTATTTTAATTCTAAATTCTAATTCTTTGCAGTATTTTAAATCACATGATTAATTTGCCAGGGAAGTTCAGTTATTGAGTAGGTGACTTATAATAAGAAGAGTTATTGTCAGGAGCCTTTTGCCTTGCTCAGAAACATACTATGTGTGCACAAGGACGTCTATGAAGATAAATGTTCTATCTTGTTCAGGGCCCTCTTGTGTGGTTTAAAATTTGGGGATGAAGGATTATCATGGGAATACATTTCTGGGCCTGGGTATTGTTCAACCAGGACTAAATTTAAGAAGTTGCGGCCTTAGCTCAGTAAGGGAGATGGTGTAGTGTAGTGGTTAAAAGTATTGGCTTGAAGGAGATGGGCCAGGATGGAGTCCCAAAGATGCTTTTCAAGAAGCAACTGGACTTTCTTGTTTTTCTTTGAAGACGTTTCGCTTCTCACCTGAGAAGCTTCTTCAGCTCTGAAAACCGAGCTGAAGAAGCTTCTTAGATGAGAAGCGAAACATCTTAAAAAAAAAAACTAAGAAAGTCCAGTTGCCTCTTGAAAAGCACCTTTGGGACAAATACGACCTGGATGACTGAGAATCTCCATAGACATTCAACCAGGATGAGGCAAGTCATAAATCTCTGCTCTGGCTTGTTAAAGTAGGGATAAAATCAAAATACGATAGGCAGCCTTGTAGAAATCAATAAGCATCTGTTCTTTCTCTTCCCAGCAGGTGGGAACAATTCTAAGAAGGCCATGGAAGAAGATTCCTCATCCTATAAGACTGTCCTTTCTTTTGGACGTTTCAAAGTTCGAAAATTACAAAATGGCCCCTGTTCGGAGCAAGCCAACCACACTCCTAAATCGGATCTTCCTTCTTCCACGCAAGCAGAAGAAAACGGGTCTCTCTCAGCTCCCCCCGATTACGAGACTTCGATTGATGCCTGTCCCCGCTATGAGTTTTATGCGCTGTCCGCACCACCTGGACGTCGGAAGATCCGGCCCACTTTGGACATGTTGAGGAATGCAGAACCGGTAAGAGGGTCCTGTTCCGTGATGATCAGGGAGAATAAGTTGGTTTTCTTCTCCATGACAACATGAGCTAGGGAGACTTTTTACATATCACACCTAACTGTGATCTCTTGCATTGTGGTTTAATAAAGCTCAGTTGACTGGGCTCACATGAAATGTTAAGTTACAAACTGTCTTAAAATTGCCAAATTATTAAGAAAATTGCCAAATTAAGAAGAGATTGGACAATCCCTTGTCTGGAACGGTCTTCTGCTTGACCAGGGCGTTGGACTAGAAGACCTCCAAGGTCCCTTCCAACTCTGTTATTCTGTTACTATTTCAAACTGGCTCACCCATTGACTTAAACCTTAACATGGTTTGTTGATTTACACTTAGCAAGCTGCCAGAATCCTAACATCATGGTTTATAAATCATGCTTAATTAGGGCTTAATTTTTTACGAGATCTCCGCCAGTTGCATTTTCTTTAATAAATAGTGTTTAGAATAACCATGACTTTGTGCAAAGTGTAAAGCAAATCATTGTGGCTTTCAAAGTACCACTTTTGGCCTCTGATCAAAGGTGAACCGGATTATTTTTTTATACTGTGCACTAAATTGTGGAATGAAGAATAAAAATTTGCTAGCTACTCCCTACATGCTAAACCATATTCTCCGTGGCTTTATAAGCCATGCAGGCTAGGCTGATTTTTAAAAATTTAAGTCACAGACGAGCAAACCCCAACTTGAATCAATAGAATAGAATAGAATAGAATAGAATAGAATAGAATAGAACAGAACAGAACAGAACAGAACAGAACAGAACAGAACAGAACAGAACAGAACAGAACAGAACAGAACAGAATAACAGAGTTGGAAGGAACCTTGGAGGTCTTCTAGTCCAACCCCCTGCTTAGGCAGGAAACCCTACACCCCTTCAGACAAATGTTTATCCAAACTCTTCTTAAAAACTTCCAGTGTTGGAGCATTCACAACTTCTAGAGGCAAGTTGTTCCGCTGATTCATTGTTCTAACTGTCAGGAAATCTCTCCTTAGTTCTAGGTTGCTTCTCTCCTTGATTAGTTTCCACCCATTGCTTCTTGTCCTTCCCTCAGGTGCTTTGGAGAATACCTTGACTCCCTCTTCTTTGTGGCAACCCCTGAGATATTGGAACACTGCTATCATGTCACCCCTTATTTTCTATACAGTATAGGAGCCCAATTATTTTGTTCTGCATGATTAAAATAAATCATGATTTTAACACAGTGTGTGGAATCTCCGGGGTCACAAAAAGAGCACCAGTCTTTTTCCACAAAGTCATATTTTGGGGGAAAGGATGGAGCCAAAACCCAGTGCATTGGGAGAGCACCAGAGAGGGGAGCAGCTATACAAATGTATAAAGACATAGGTAGAACTATAGGAGATTCACACGGGATCTAATTTCAGCTTCTTTTTCTTCTTTCTTTTTGTTTAAATAGGGGAAAGGGCAGGCGTATCCTGGGGGCCCAGACTGTGCTGACCCCAATTTAGAATCTGGTTCTAAGGATGGGGAGGAAAAGGACGTGGAAGACCCCGAACCGGAAGCAGAGCCCGTTCGATTTGGCTGGGTGACCGGAGTCATGGTAAACTTCACGATGCAATGCGTGAATTCATTTGACCCAGGAGGGTTTGGGATTCCAACAAAAGTAGGAACCATAATTAGGGCGAAACAAAGCCTGAGGCAGCCACCAATTGAGTTGTATCCTTCAATTTTTAAAATTTTAATATTTTTAAGGTGGCTCAGTGGCTAAGATGCTGAGCTTGTCGATCGAAAGGTCGGCAGTTCAGCAGTTCGAATCCCGAGTGCCACGTAACGGGGTGAGCTCCCATTACTTGTCCCAGCTTCTGCCAACCTAGCAGTTCGAAAGCACGTAAAAAATGCAAGTAGAAAAATAGGGACCACCTTTGGTGGGAAGGTAACAGCGTTCCGTGCGCCTTTGGCGTTGACTCATGCCGGCCACATGACCATGGAGACGTCTTCGGACAGCGCTGGCTCTTTGGCTTTGAAACAGAGATGAGCGCTGCCCCCTAGAGTTGCGAACGACTAGCACCTATGTGTGAGGGAAACATTTACCTTTAACAATTTTAAGTAAAAGTATATGCCAGTGATGGCTAACCTTTTTGCCATTGCGTGCCAAAAGCGGGGGGAGCGCAGTGGGGTCACACGCACGTGTGCCCACATCCATAATTCTATGCGCCCTGCCCCCCCGTGCTCCCCCCGTTTTTGGCACATGATGGCACGGTGGGCCTGGTAGGCCCGTTTTTTGTTCTTCCCAGGCTCCAGAGCCTTTCTAGGAGCCTGGGGAGGACAAAAACGGCCTTCCCAACCCCCTCCAGAGGCCGGAAACAGTGTGTTTCCTGACTTCTGGTGGGCCCAGAAGGCCCGAAAATCAGCTGGCTGGCGCACGCATGCATGCCGGAGCTGAGCTCACATGCCCACCGATATGGCTCCGCATGCCACCTGTGGCACCCGTGCCATAGGTTCGCCATCACAGGTATATGCCAATGACAGCCAGTTTAGTCTAGTGGTTACAGTGTCAGCCTAGAAACCAGGAGACCGTGAGTTCTAGTCCTGCTTTAGGAATGAAAGCTGGCTGGGTGACTTTGGGCCGATCACTCTCTGTGTCAGCCCAACTTACCTCGCAGGGCTGTTGTTGTGAGGAAAATAAGAGGAGGATTAGGTGTATCTTCATCGTCTTATAAAACTAATAAAGTCAGGATAAAAATGCAAATAATAATAAAATAATGATACTTTGTGAACACTCCCAGATTTTCACACATGTCTTTTTTCCTCCGAAGATCCGATGCATGCTCAATATTTGGGGTGTGATCCTTTATCTCCGTTTGCCCTGGATCACGGCCCAGGCTGGCATAGGTAAGAAACTTTGTGGAATTAATGAGGGACTATTTTTATGGAGATTCTCTGTCATCCAGGTCATATTTGTCCCACAGGTGTTTTTTCAAGAGGCAACTGGACTTTCTGGTTTTTCTTTGAGGACATTTCGCTTCTCATCCAAGCGGCTTCTTCAACTCTTGACTATTAAATGAGTCATGTTCCCCACTATCCAGTCAGAGCTGAGGAAGCTTCTTGGATGAGAAGCGAAACGTCTTCAAAGAAAAACCAGAAAGTCCAGCTGCCTCTTGAAAAAAGCACCTTTGATAGGAACTGTTTTCTTGATTTCATCTTCTCCCTACTGCAAAACAGGTTCCTAAATCATATATAGTCAGTCTTGATATGAGTTTGTAACTACTTTTATATCATGTACAGATACTCCTTGACTTACAACCATTTGTTTAGTGACCGTTCGAACTCACAGTGGCACTGGAAAAAAGTGACTTATGACCGTTTTTCACACTTACGACCTTCACAGCATCCCTATGCTTGGGTGATCAAAATTCCAGTACTTGGAAACTGACTCATATTTATGACGGTTGCAGTGTCCTGGGGTCATGTGATCCCCTTTTGCGTCCTTCTGAGAACGCAAAGTCTATGGGAAGCCAGATTCACTTAGTAACCGTGTTACTAACTTAACAACTGCAGTGATTCACTTAACAACTGTGGCAAGAAAGATTGTAAAATGGAACGAAGCTCACTTAATAACTGTCTCATTTAGCAACAATAGTTTTGGGGTCAATTGTAGTCATAAGTTGAGAGTTACCCATATATGCAAGGAGGAAAAAACATATATTTTAATGTTGCATGATGTTTTTGTACCTTCAAATGCATTTTGTCCACAGAATATGTCTCTTCAGCACAGAAGGACAAATTGTTTAACTTAATTAAAAAAACAAACAAATCAAGCTGCATTCAAATTAGGAGAAAGCAAGGCAGTAATAATATAATATAAGTAGATAATCTTAGCTGAATAATTACAGTTTAATAATTACAAGATTGGACAGAAAGCTCCTAAATCTTAATCTGGTACAGATAATCCTTGCTTAACAACCACAGTTGGGGCCCGTTGCTAAGCAACTCAGTCATTAAGGGAGACATCATGCAACAATTATGAACTTATGACCTCATTTCCTCTACAGTTATTAAATGAGTCAGGCAGATTGTTAAGCAGACATCATGTGATTACAGTTTTGTACTGCTGACTTCTCCTCTGACACTACATGCCAGGATTGTGACACCCACAAATGACAATCTCGTGACCACGGGAATGTTGCAACGGTCATAAATGTGAGGACTGGTCATAATGTCACTTTTTCAACTTCATCATAGCTTTGAATGATTGCTAAAAAGGGCAGTCCTTAAATTAGCACTACCTGTATTATAAAGAACATAATACGATTCATCACCTCTTTATTAAATACCTACATTAGGCCATGGATGTTAGACAGCCATACTTCCAAAAGTACCAAACTATGTTCCTTGTTCTTTCAGGGTTAACCTGGTTGATCATTCTCATGTCCTCTGTGGTGACCAGTATTACTGGTCTTTCCATCTCTGCAATTTCCACCAACGGCAAAGTCAAAGCAGGTAAACCATCTTTTACAATTTTACAAACTCTTTTCTGGCTCTGCTACTGGCCTAGTATACTTTGTCTGTCTGTCTGTCTGTGTATCTCTTTGCTGCCCTCTAATAGTCATTCAGGTTTCTGCAGTTCAGGTAAAGCCATCCTTACAAACAGTATACCAAGTAATCAGAGTTCCAAGTCAGGAGGCATAAAAAGGGAAAAAAGTCGAAGTACAAACCTGGTCAGAGTCCAAGAAGCCAATTCAAGAGGCCCTGAACAGAGTTCAGGGGAGCTGGTAAAAAAAGGAACATCCAGACATTTAACATAGTTAAACATAGTTAAACTTTTTAACATAGTTTTAACATAATGAGAGCTTATTTGAAGGTACTTAAACTTTCCATCTTCAGCCCAGCTGGCGTAAGTCTAATGCAGGGGTGGACAATTAAGACAACTTTAGGACCTGTGGACTTCAACTCCCTGAATTCCCCAGCCAGCTGGCTGAGGAATTCTGAAAGTTGAAGTATACAAATCTAAAGGTTGCCAAGTTTGGAGACCCCTGGACTAGACATCTAAGTCTAGAGAACGTTTCCTTGCCCAGTCCTTGTACCTCTCAATGTCATTGCTCTAGAGGAGGACACTCCAAAGAATTCAGATCAAGTTGAACTGTGGGTTCCAACTCGTGCTTTCTTCTGGCCACTTCATGCTTCAATGTCTTCCCTCAAAACTTCTTCACCTTTCTAAAATGAGTCTTCCATGAGAGCCATGGCTGCTCCTGCTTGTCTTCACTGTAGGGCTCCCTGGGCGACTTATAAAGTTGTTGGTGCAGGAAAAAGCAGGTGGAAGCAGGTGGAAGCTGAATAGACATCAGATAAAGAAACTATCAAGATTGAGGAGGAAGGATGGCTGGGTGGTATTTCTTTGCATTTGGAAGGAAGATGGCTGAACATGGTGGTAGGAAGAAGGTTTGAAGAGTCCAGGAGATATGATGGAAAGGGGCCAAGGCTCAGCACCATGGGTATTTCTTCATGCACTGTGAGCAGGGAAAGAAATAATGAATGGAAACTTATCAAGGAAAGATCCAACTTAGAACTAAGGAGAAATTTCCTGACACTGAGAACAGTTAATCAAAAGAACAACTTTCTTCCAGAAGTTGTAGATGCTCCATTATTGGAGGTTTTTAAGAAGAGATTGGTCAGCCATTTGTCCAGAATTGGAATAGGGATTTCTGCTTGAACAGAGGATTGGACTAGAAGATTATTCTGTGTCCTGTCTCATTATTATTTAAGGTCCAATTCTAATCCCTCATCCCCATTTTCTTCCATGATATTTTTTTCCCCAGCCCATAGCATTGATTTGCTTCAATTTCCCTATATCACCACCACATTATAAAAAGGATGTTGAGACTCTAGAAAAAGTGCAGAGAAGAGCAACCAGGTTGATTAGAGGACTAGAGACTAAAACATATTAAGAACTGTTACAGGAACTGGGCATGGCTAGTCTAGTGAAGAGAAGGACCAGGGGAGACATGATAGCAGTCTTCCAATATTTGAGGGGCTGCCGCAGAGAGGAAGGGGTCAAGCTATTTTCCAAGGCACCTGAAGGCCAGACAAGGAATAATGGATGGAAACTGATCAAGGAGAGATTTAACTTAGAAATGAGGAGGAACTTTCTGGCGGTGAGAACAATCAACCAATGGAACAGAAGTTGCCTTCGGAAGTTGTGGGAGCTTCGTCATTTGAGATTTTCAAGAAAAGATTGCACTGCCATTTATCAGAAATGGTATAGGGTCTCCTGCTTGAGCGGGGGGCAAGGGGGATTGGACCAGATGACCTATAAGGTCCCTACCAACTCTGTTACTCTGTTATCTGTTATCCCTGGGCAGCATCAGTGACAAGTTGGCTGATATTTCTTTTAAGTGCTGCTTGACTTACAGTGACTTCATAGGCATGTAGATAGGGGTTGAGGTTGGTACTGCCTTTCTCTGAAATATTTTCCCCCTCCCAAACTACTGGTGAAACAGATTTACCAGTCTAGACAATGGCCCTAGGGTAGATCAATTTTACCATCCACGTACTAATCATATCCAACCCTTCTTAGTTGTTCAAAATCAGCTAGAGCAGGGGTTCCCAAACTTGGCAGCTTTAAGACTTGTGGACTTCGACTCCCAGAATTCTCCAGCCAGCTATGACTTGTCGAAGTCCACAAGTCTTAAAGCTGCCAAGTTTGGGAACCCCTGAGCTAGAGCCTGCCAGATCTTCTTACGTAGCTGGATTTCACTTTGGGAAAATGTTCCCTTGGTTTGGCCTTGAGCTCTTCCTGCATGCTTGTTAGACTTTCCAATCTAGCTTCCAGACTCTGGAAGTGTTCCTTTCAAGAGCTATCCAAGCTCTGCTGAGTTTTACTGTGCAGCCAAGAGGGAAAGACTCATAAAACATGAATTTAAGAAACGGACATGTTACTTAAGAATAAAATCCAGCATAATACTCTGGGAGGTGAGGATCAGACAAACAGACAGACAGAATAACAGAGCTGGAAGGCATCTTGGAGATCTTCTAACCCAGTGTTTCTCAACCTTGGCAACTTGAAGATGAGTGGACTTCAACTCCCAGAATTCCCCAGCCAGCATAGCTGGCTGGGGAATTCTGGGAGTTGAAGTCCACTCATCTTCAAGTTGCCAAGGTTGAGAAACACTGTTCTAACCCAACTCCCTGTTCCAGCAGCTATACCATTTCAGAAAAATGGCTGTCCACTCTCTTCTTAAAAGCCTCCAGTGATGGAGCACCCACAATTTCTGAAGGCAAGCCGTTCCACTTGTTCATTGTTCTCACTGTTAGGAAATTTCTCCTTAGTTCTAGGTTGGTTCCCTCCTTGTTTAGTTTCCAACCATTGTGTCTTGTCTTGTTTACTGATGCTTTGGCTGATGTAGTTTTCTCTGGGATAGTAGGATCCTTCCTCCTGTCTCTCTTCCAGTTCAGGTCTGAAGCAAAGGTAAACATCCACTGTTTGTTGTAGTCCCAGTTCAATTTGCCTTCTGCAGCTCACACATTCACAGCTATACAGACTCTTTCTAGAAACTGGAAGAGTTTCACTTCATTTATGAATTTACCAGGCAGCCTTTGCAAAACCATTTGCCAAAGTCTGGTTGCTATCATCTCCAGGTTAAGACATCACAATAATACAGACTGGTTTCATTGAAGTGTTGTAAGGATTGCCAAGATTGCACACACTGAACATCTAGCAATTGTCCACAATAAATAACAGAATAACAAAGTTGGAAGGGACCTTGGAGGTCTTCTAGTCCAACCCCCTGCTCACACAGGAGACTGTACCATTCCAGACAAGGGGATGTTCAAACTCTTCTTAAAAACCTCCAGTGATAGAGCACCCACAATTTCTGGAGCAATGGAGTTGTTCCATTGATTAATTGTTCCAACTATGAGAAAATTTCTCCTTAGTTCTAGGTTGCTTCTCTCCTTGATGAGTTTCCATCTGCTGCTTCTTGTCCTACCCTCAGGTGCTTTGGAGAATCGGCTGATCCCTCTTCCTTGTGGCAGCCCTTGAAATATTGGAATACTGCTATAATGCCATCCTATCCTTCTTTCCACTAGAGTAGACGTACCCAATTCCTGCAACCATTCTTCATATATTTTAGCCTTGTTAATATTCAACAAAAATGTTGCTTGCATTAAAGTTTTTATATGCTGCGTCTCCAGTGTGAAAAGCCTTCTACCTTATTTTAAAATTCTTTAAAATAAGTGACTTTTTCCACAGGTAGGGCTGGTCAGGTGATAGGGAAAATAGAACTGACTTCGTTTTGTTTATGTTGGGTGTAGGGGGAACCTACTTCCTGATCTCTCGCAGCTTGGGCCCAGAACTTGGTGGATCCATTGGTCTTCTCTTCTCCTTTGCCAATGCTGTGGCTGTAGCCATGCATGTGGTGGGTTTCTCCGAAACAGTGAAGGACCTGCTGGTGGTACGTGTGAAAAAAACACTTGTCTTTCCTCTGTTCTTCTAGCTCAGGGTTTCCCAACCTTGCCATCTTTAAGATGTGTGGACTCTGGGAGTTGCCCAGAATCCCTCAGCTAGCATGGGAAGCATGCTGTAGCAATGGATGCATGCTGGCTAGGGAATTCTGGCAGCTGAAGTCCACATATCTTAAAGTTGGCAAGATTAAGAAATACTGTTCTCACTGTTTGCTGAATAGCAAGTTAGCTGTGTAAATTATGGGGTGAGTCCTTGGACTCCTAATAAAACCATTTTTACCTTCCAATTTACAGTTCTCATACTTCTACAGCATCTAAAGCAGATTTGCCCTTTCCTTTCCTTTCCTTTCCTTTCCTTTCCTTTCCTTTCCTTTCCTTTCCTTTCCTTTCCTTTCCTTTCCTTTCCTTTCCTTTCCTTTCCTTTCCGTCTCCCACTCCCAGTCCGACTCCCACTCTCTCCCCTCTCCCCCCTCCCCCTCCCCCTCTCTTCCCTTCTTTTCCTTTGTTTCCTTTCTTCCTTCATTTCTTCCCTCCGTCCCTCAACCTCTACCTCTACCTCTATGTCTTGTCCATCCAATGGTGAAATGTAAAATTTGTTGCGTTCAGTTCTATGAGCGTGGCTTGGTGGGCATGGCTTGGTGGGCGTCATGTGACTGGATGGGCGTGGCCATTTCTTTTTTTTACTTTTTTAAAGCATTTTTTTTACTACCGGTTTGGGCGAGTAGGTAGTAAAAAACAATGCTTTAAAAAAGTTTTTAAAAAAGGTTCCAACGATCACAGCTTTGCTGCGCGATCGTCGGAACCTTTATTTTTTTACTTTTTTAAAGTATCTTTTTACTACCTATTTGTCAGAACCAGTAATAAAAAATGCTTTAAAAAGTTTTTTTTAAAAAGGTTCCGATGATCGCGCAGCACAGCTGTGATTGTCGGAACCTTTTTTAAAGCGTTTTTTTACTACCTATTCGCCAGAACTGGTAGCTGTAAAATTGTATTATACTGATGTGTTGCTTGTTTTTTTCTTTTTCTTTATTTGTATTTGTTATGTGTGGTTTTTAAAGTTGGAAAATGTTTAATAAAAACTGTTTTTTAAAAAAAGGTTCTAATGATCGCGCAGCAGAGCTGATTGACAATCAGCTGTGCTGTGCAATTTATCGGAACCTTTTTATTATTTTTTTTAAAGCATTTTTTTACTACCGGTTCTGGCGAATAGGTAGTTTTTATCACTATCAGTTTGCCCGAACTGGAGCGAACCAGTAGCATTTCACCCCGCCTCCATCCTTCTCTTACTTTCCTTCCTTCAGTTCCTTCCTTCCCTCCTTCCTTCCTTTCTTCCCTCCCTCCCTCTCTCCCCCTCCCTTTCTTCTTTCCCTTCCTTCTCTCTCCCTCCCTCCCTTCTCTTCCTTCCCTCCCTTTCTTCTTTTCCTTCCTTCCTTCCCTCCCTCTCTTTTTTCCTTTCCTTCTCTCTCTCTCTCTCTTCCTTCTCTCCCTCTTTCTTCTTTTCCTTCCTTCCTTCCTTCCTTCCTTCCTTCCTTCCTTCCTTCCTTC
>WNWU01013381.1:351208-378866 GCA_012654045.1 Ptyas mucosa | reverse complement strand
TTCCTTCCTTCCTTCCTTCCTTCCTTCCTTCCTTCCTTCCTTCCTTCCTTTCCCCAGTGCTGCTCCCCACCATTTAAGAATACATGACATTGTTGGGCTAATCAGGTCAATCTAACCATCTCAGGATGGTAGCAGCAACGAGCTTGCCTCTGGGAGGCTGCTTAGAGGAGGAAGCTGATGGGAAGGAAATGTTCATCCTCTGCATCTTTCCACAGGAGTTTGATGCCGTGATGACCGATCCAGTGAACGATATCCGCATCGTGGGTGTGATCACTGTCACCGTCCTCCTTGGAATCGCTTTGGCTGGCATGGAATGGGAAGCGAAAGTAATGGCGCAGACCCGTTGACATTGGGATGGGTGGCCAGTCCAAAGGAGAGAGTAGATCTTAGCGGTTAGAGAAGATGATTGAGGAAAGCCAAGGAATGTGGGTTGGGGGTTGGGTGTCTCTACTTTGGATCTATGTGTCATCTGACAATTTCAGAAGGAACAACCTTCAGATATCTGGAGGAAGATACAATGTGTGGGCAATTCTGGGAAGGTTTGCCTAACGATTATAAGGAGGAAAACCAGTCAGACTTGTTTCTGAATATTAAACACTGATCTACAGATGATTATCTGGCAAAGTTGTTCATGATGTGGAATATACACCTTATTATACAATTGCTATTATATCATTATCTGGTAGCAGCAACTGACTGAAGTTATTAACAGCACAGGAGAAGAGGCTGCTAACAATTTTTGGCAGTGCTGTTACCTGTTGAAATCTTAAAAAGGAGCCGAGCAACATTGTAGTATGGACTGTTAGGCCAAAAACCCTTGAGGGAGTGAGGGAGACAACAACAAATTAAATCAGTTATGCAAGGGTGGTTGATTTTTGGATTGTCAGATCTCCATAGAAATAATCAAACTGTTTAGGAAGGGGCATAATACTTCAGGATTAATCTTAGTTCTGGATACTGCAAAGCTACACTGTCTATCCAGGGAACCTTGTAGATTTTAATTGCACAAAGGATATACAGGTAGTCCTTGACTTATAGCAGTTCATTTAGGGACTGTTCAAAGTTACAAAACTTTTGGCAGTTTTTCATGGCCATTTCAGCAATCCCACTGTCATGTGATTAAAATTCAGATGCACAGCAGCTAGTTCATATTTATGATGGTTGCAGTGTCCCGTGTGTGTGTGTGTGTGTGTGTGTGTGTGTGTGTGTGTGTGTTTGTCCTGTGATCAGCTTTTGCGACCTCCCTACAAGCAAAGTCAATGGGGGAAGCCAGATTCGCTTAAAAACCGTGTTTTCCACTGCAGTGATTCATTTAAGAGCTATGGCAAGAAAGGTCATAAAATAGAGCAAAGGTCTCACATAGCAATGTAAATTTTGGGCTCAGTTGCGATCGCAGGTCAAGGACTACCTATATCTAACCGGTGAATGAAAATAACTAATCAAATTCAGGTAAAATCCATATATATTGAATAAGTCTCCCATGAAATCCAGGATCAGGAAGCTGATCCAGCTGGGAATGAACCCTTTATATCTTTTCTCTTGTTGTTTCTGTTTCCAGGCTCAAGTTGTCTTCTTCTTTGTCATTATGATATCCTTCATCAACTATTTCGTCGGGACTTTAATCCCTGCCTCACCAGAGAGAATGTCCAAAGGCTACTTCAGCTACCGTAGTAAGACTCTTTCTCTGCAATTCTTGGTCTTCTGAACAGAATCATAGTTATATAATACAGATTGCATGGCTTCCCAGTTTATGTAGCAATACAAATAGTCCCCTCCTCTTTAAAGCAACCGTATCTTCTGAGACACAGCTGCTTTAAAGAGTTGTAGCAGATGCAACCTTTATACTCCTGCACACTCTGCAGCATTGTTTTCCTAATGGTTCCAAACATGTTGTACAGTTCAATAACACAACAGAGCAGGCCATATTCAGGAAGAACTGAATTTCAGAAGTAGATATCCCAACAGGTCTAGCGAAGGTCACAAGTTCTGTCCATGAGACTTCCAATGGACCCAGACGAAGAACAATTTTTGCCTAAAACAATACTGGCCATCCGTGGCCAAAGACAGATCAGTTGTCTGCCCCTGTCTGGGGTTCACACATTGCACTATGTAACGGGTTACACCCAGTGGTGGGATTCAAGTAATTTAACAACCAGTTCTCTGCCCTGATGATTTCTTCCAACAACCAGCTCACCAAACTGCTCAGAAAGTTAACAACCAGTTCTCCCGAAGTGGTACGAACCGGCTGAATCCCACCATTGGTTCCACCAGGCTACCACATACACTTCACATAACCATAATTTGGTTTGTCAATACAGGCAACTCTAGTTTGTTCAGTACATTACAGTTAACCAGACCTGAGTATTGCGACACGGTAAAGCAGCTTCCAGTGTTCATATTCAGAATGTCCTTTATTTGGAATCACGAGGACTAGAGCTTGAGTGGTGCGGTGGCCTAGAGGCGGAGCTCTCGCCTCGTAATCAGGAGGCTGTGCGTTCGATCCTGGGTAGAGGAAGATATTTCTCTGGGCACAATGAGAATATATCTGCTGTACAAAACTCTGTATTGGCAACAGGAAAGGCATCTGGCCAGTAAATACTCTGATAGGGCCATTCAGTTGCCCAAATTTTACCCTGCAAGGGATTATGGGGTCCTTAAAAGGAGATGAGGAGGAGGAGTAGAGCCTTTATTTTTGGGGAACAAAGGAAAGAGCACAGGTATCAAGTATTTGCTGTGCCTACTGAAGCTCCAGGTTCCCGTCTTCTGAGTCATCAAGTAGAGTAATAAAGACAGATCTTAAGCAGCTGCTGCTAATTAAAGCAAACCACATTAAAGCAGATAAACAAATAGCTTGATTCTGTCTAAGACAGCTCTATTGTCTGGATTCTTGAAAAGCCAAATGCAGTCAAAATTTTAAAAAGTTCAATGGCTTTTGGGGTACTCGATTTATTTTTTTTAAAAACATTCCTTTCCTTCTTCAAGGTGACATCTTCTTGCAGAACCTTGGGCCTGAATGGCGAGGAGAATCGGGAAGCTTTTTTGGCATGTTCTCCATCTTCTTCCCCTCAGCCACTGGGATCCTGGCCGGGGCCAATATTTCAGGAGATCTGAAGGTAAGTTGGCCTGGCAGCTTTCCTTCAAGGAAGATGTAGCTGTTGGCTGCAGGTTGCACCAATGCATAATGGAGCTCAGTAGGACTTCTTCTCTTGCTTGTCTGTCTCCCTTAAAGATTCATATTCCCTTATCAGTAAAATATTTCTGGGGCATTTTTTCAGACGAATAGAATAGAATAACAAGAGTTGGAAGGGACCTTGGAGGTCTTCTAGTCCAACCCCCAGCTTGGGCAGGAAACCCTACACCACTTCAGCCAAATGGTTGCCCAATCTCTTCTTTAAAACTTCCAGTGTTGGAGAATTCACAACTTCTGGAAGCAAGTTGTTCCACTGATTAATTGTTCTAACTGTCACAATTTCCTGTCCGGAAATTTCTCCTCAGTTCTAAGTTGCTTCTCTCCTTGATTAGTTTCCACACCCATTGCTTCTTGTCCTACCCACAGGTGCTTTAGAGAATAGCTTGGCTCCCTCTTCTATTTTTCTTCAACTTAAAGAATTTAAAAATAGAGAGAGAAAAAATAGTAACAAATTCACTGAAAGCAAGAGTCAGGTTAACAGGAACAGAGTTGGAAGGGACCTTGGAGGTCATCTAGTCCAACCCCTTGCTCACAGAGGAGACCTGTACTACAGTCTGGAGAAAACGGAGAAAATGGATGTCCCAAAGGTGCTTTTTCAGGAGGCAACTGGAATTTCTTGTTTTTTTCTTTTGAAGACGTTTCACTTCTCATCCAAGAGGCTTCTTCAGCTCTGACAGGATAGTGGGGAATGGAATGGAGCTGAAGAAGCTTCTTAGATGAGAAGTGAAATGTTTTCAAACAAACAAACAAAAATAAGAAAGTCCAGTTGCCTCCTGAAAAAGCACCTTTGGGACAACCATGAACTGGATGACTGAGAATCTCTACAGACTTGTAGCAAAAAGATGAAATGTTGGCTTCGAAAGTCAAAAACCTCCTAGAAATTCTGCTTGCACTTCCAGAAAAGGAGAAGACTAAAAGCGTTTTGGGGACTAAAGGCTGTTTTTTAAAATAAAATATTACTGAGCTAGCTTGGTTCGAGATGTAGGATGGGGGAGCTCCTCCCCAAAATGGCTGCTGCTGGGTAGGCAGAATGTCTTCTCTCACCCACGATGTTCTGCATTTGCTGACAGAGCTGGTTCTTTGGCAGCCTTGCCCCCGGGATTTGAATGGGGGCACTTAAGAGGGACTCTAGGCAATTTTTGGATGCTGTGAACCAACCCAAGAACGGGAATCTTGAAGAGTTCTGCTCTCTGTGGGAACAGCTGGAAAGTCGATGGTGTTTTCTTTATCTTTTCCTACCAGCAGAACATTTTCGTAAGCAAGCCTGAGACGTAGGATGGGAAGCTTAGAGATTAGTTGTAGACCTGCCTTAGGGACAAAGCCAGATGGGTGACTTTGAGCAAGTCCTTTTCTCTCAGCCCTAGGACCACTTCCAAAAAAACTGTTGCCAAGAAGACTGCATGGACTTGTCCATCTATCACCAAGAGTCAACACTTGACTCAAAGGCAGACATTTGCATTTCACCATTAGTACAGGATGAGGAGTGAGGGTTTACAGAAATATAATTTCAACCAAAGCTCATGACTTATAAAGAAAACAAATAGGATATCCTGTGTACTAGATAGGGTCTAGGATAGATCAAGAGCCTTGGTGGCGCAGCAGACTAAAGTGCTGTTAACTAGCACCAGCTGCCTGCAATTACTACAAGTTCGAATCTCACCAGGCTCAAGGTTGACTCAGCCTTCCATCCTTTCGAGGTCGGTAAAATGAGGATCCGGATTGTGGGAGCAATAAGCTGACTTTGTATAAAAAAGAACACCGCTTGGGGGGGCCAAAAGCCCTACTAAGCAGGTATATACAAAAGTATGAAGGCTATTGCTTAACACATTGTAAGCCGCCCTGAGTCTCCAGAGAAGGGCAGCATATAAATTGAACCAATAAATAAATAAATAAAAATACTAGTATAATCCTTCCTCCCCACCCCCAGGCTCCTCTGCAGTGAGTTAAAATACATACACATACACACTCTTCTGCATCCTGGTGCCTTTAAAACCGATTTCTGGGAACTGCAGACCCAGCATACCTATATGATATTGATTAAGGAAGGGTGACCTCATAGTTGGATAAAAGAGAGAGTAATTTTCCATTCAGGTTGCTCTTTAGACATGTGTGAGCAAGATCTGGCCAAGCCACATTCCATAGAAGACAAAGGAATCCCACTAAATCTCCTCAACAATCAGAGGGTATAGGCTTAAAAGATTACCCCTTTTGTTCAGAAAGATACTGTAATTTAGACCAGTGTTTTTCAAACTTGGTGACTTAAAAAATATGTGGATTTCACCTCCCAGAATTTCATAGCCAGCATGAGATGTGAAGTCTACATATTTTTCACACAGCAGCCAAGTGTGAAAAACACCAATTTAGACCAATCCCAAACCACTATCTGTTAGAAGCTCAGAAAAGAAGATCAAGGCCAAGATCCCTGATTCAAGATCTTCCAAGGTGAAGGCCAAGATCAGGTCTAAGAATCTTGTCTTAAGATCTTCTTAGAGAAGAAGATGAAGACCAAGTTCCTTCCTCTGGGAACGAACTACCAAATTGGGGGACAACACAGAAAAGGCCCTTTATTGTTTATCTGGATCACTTCAGATGAGGGAGGCACACAAGGAAATAATATTGGAAGATAGTTCACCATTCCACTAGGGTTTGTGAAGCTGTAATTCAACTTTTCAGGAAGCATCCTGGTTTTGCAATAAAACCAACCCACAAAGTAAGATTTGGAATGGAACTAAGCCAAAGAATTTCTTACAGAAGAGAATACTTGTAGCTCAGGGTTGAACTGTGGAGTCCTTGGTGTTGTTCTCTGAGCTTGAGTTGTTGACCTGCAGGTATTTCATTACCCAACTAGGTAACATAAGTAGTGATGTACTATTAGTAGAGATGATATTACCTAGTTGGGCAATGAAATGTCTGCAAGCGAATAACCAGGCTCAGAAAGCATCAAGGACTTCAAAGTACACCTTCCACACCGAGTAACTTATTTATGGGTTATGTTCTGCTGTGGTTCACAAAAGGGGACTACAGCAGTTATTTGAATTGTTTGCACCTTGCAAAATAATTCCCGTTGCCTGTGAAACTACTTTACCTGGGTCAGATAAGCATAGAATGGACACACCTGGGTACCAGGGCTTTGAGACTTATAGGAAATGGGGGAAGGGCCTTACAGGCTGGGAAAGAACAAGCAAGTAGAGACACCATACCTAGCAGAGTAATGACCATAGTAACCGTACTGATTTCTAATTATGCAACAGACCATATAGGGCACCGTTGGATTTAATATACATGTCATGGTAAGCAAGAGAGCAGTGCCAATGAATTCCAGCATATATGGTTGGTTGCAGTAATATTGCAGCAACTGTTGCAACCAACAATTCCTTTGTAGGTTGGGGCAGTGTCATGCATATCTTCTGGTCCCTGGCACTTGCCCCAAAAGTACATTCAGTGCTGGTGAAACATCTCACCTCCCTTTGATATAGCAGATAGAGGCAATTCCAGGAACAGAAGAACCACATTGTTCCCGGTCCCAGTTGAGCTGAAGGCTGGATCCTCTGTGTTGGAGCAGCCGATAGTCCCCTAAAGGGAGCAGCTAATTGGCTTCCAGATCATTGATGATGGCTTCCCCTCCCTCAAATGTCATTAGCTGGGGCCGCTGTAGGAGGAAAAACCACACTGTTTGTTAGAAATGTGTTTAGATATAGCACCACAGAGCAAACAGAGAGTACAGTCACCATGTACCTTCTCTTATTAGTAGCATCTTCATCTTGAATTTCCAAAACTGATAGTTCTGGTTTGTCAGGTTTGCAAATGAAATCTTTGTTTCCATTGTGTTATTAGCCGTTTTCTTTTATTCTGTTGCAGTCTTCTTTCTGCTGCTGTATCTTGCACTTATTTGCTGTAGTTGGTTATGACTGGGCTGTTTATGCTGCTGCACCATGTTTGGATCTCTGGGCCCATAACCTGTTAGAAATTCTGTTTATATATATCGCATCACAGTTAAAACAGTTGAGCAGTAAAGCACATGGTGACTGTACTCCTTGCTTGCTCTGTGGTGCTACATATAATCAGAATTTTATAACACTGTTCTTCATCCCAGCTGAACTAAGAAAGATCTTCTGGTGGTTTCATCCAGCTGCCAAGAAGATGGTGCTAGAAAGAGAGTGCAGGGTTGGAGGCAGTTCTAGGAAGTGAAGAACCATATTGTTCATGGTTTTAGCTGAATACACCCCTGCTTTCTCCTGTGTCTCTTCTCCTTCTTCTTCCACCAGCTTCTTATTTTTGCTCACCACGGTCTTTCTTTTGCAGGACCCAGCAGTGGCCATCCCCCAAGGAACACTAATGGCTATCTTCCTGACCACCATCAGCTATTTGGCCATTGCTGCCACCATAGGTAACTAAGATTCCATTTTGGGACCACAGGTGCCTGACAGCCATGCCAGGGTCCCATCCTGTGAGACCTTTTTTCTTCTTCATCTTCTACAGGAGCTTGCGTCATCCGTGATGCCTCCGGAAGTCTCAATGACACTTTGGTTTCCAACTTCACCGGCGGAGACTGTGTTGGCCTGGGCTGCGGGTATGGCTGGAACTTCACCGAATGTAGTGCGACACAGACCTGCGAATATGGGCTTGCCAATGATTACCAGGTACAGCTACTGGACTCACACCCCTCCCCACTGCTCTATGGGAGTAGAAGAGAGATTTGGGATGTGTGACTTGGACTTTTCTCTCTTCAAAATGGTCCCCCTCCCTTCCTTCTTTTCCAGACAATGAGTATGGTGTCAGCATTCAGCCCCCTGATCACCGCGGGAATCTTTGCTGCCACACTCTCCTCTGCTTTGGCTTGCCTTGTGTCAGCCCCCAAGGTCTTCCAGGTAGATTGGGGGAAAAATTATGGGGCAAGAAACAATATCAATTAATTAATAGAATAAAGTAGCACAGTGGCCCACATGCTTACCAGGGATGAAATGCTACCAGTTCGGACCGGTTCGCCCGAACCGGTAGTAAAAAGATGCTACCAGTTTGGACTAACCGATATTTCCAATGATCAGCTGTGCCGCGCGATTTAGATTCGCTAGAAAGCAGAAATCCTGCTTTCTAGCGAATCTAAATTGCGCGGCACAGCTGTTTCCCCCCTTCGCTTTTTTTTTTTAATTGGATTTATATGCCGCCCTTCTCCGGAGACTCAGGGCGGCTTAAAATGCGCTAAGCAATAGCCTTCACACTTTTGTATATTTATACAAAGTCAGCTTATTGCCCCCACAGTCTGGGTCCTCATTTTACCTACCTTAGAAAGGATGGAAGGCTGAATCGACCTTCGCTGTTCTACTTACCTTAGAAAAGGCTTCTTAAGCCTCTTTTCTCACCACCGTGCAGTAGCGCCTGCCGTGCACATGTGTGCAAAGCATGTGTTTGGCGCACCGTGCATATGTGCATGCAGAAAACCAGTAGCAGACTTCAGAGGATTTCACCACTGCTTAGGACACTGGGTTGGAGATAGCAAGCCCACGTTCAAGACCTGAGTGCTGCCAGGGGGTGGGGTGAGCTTTCGTCCTTTGCTCCAGCTCCTGCCAGGGACATGAATGGAACCTCCAACTGGGCATCCCCGGGGCAATGGTGATGTCACCAGTTAATCCTTTAAACCCAGAAGCATCTCAGTGCTTGCAACACATGTGTGATGCAATCAATGAATTAGCTTGCCTCCCAGAGTTGTGGATTGCTCATTGCTGGAGCTATGTGGAGATTCTCAGTTATCCAGGTCATGGTTGTCCCAAAGGTGCTTTTTCAAGAGGCAACTGGACTTTCTTTGACGATGTTTCACTTCTCATCCAAGAAACTTCTTTAGCTCTTCAGAAGAAGCATCTTGGATGAGAAGTGAAACATCTTCAAAGAAAAACCAGAAAGTCCAGTTGCCTCTTGAAAAAGTACCTTTGGGTCATTACTGGAGGTTTTCAGAAATAGACAGGACAACCATTTGATTGAAATGGTACAAGGCTCCTACCTTGAGCAGGGGGTTAGACTAGAAGTCCTCGGAGATCCCTACCAGCCCTATGATTCTATGAAATAGGGATTACCATCAGGGGTGAAATCCAGCAGATTCTGACAGGTTCTGGAGAACTGGTAGAGGAAATTTTGAGTAGTTTGGAGAACCGGCAAATACCAATTCTGGCTGGTCCCAGAGTGAGGTGGGAATGGAGATTTTGCAGTATCCTTCCCCTGCCACGCCCACCAAGCCATGCCCATCAAGCCACACCAAACCCACCAAGCCACACCCACAGAACCGGTATTTTTTTAAAAAATTGAATTTCACCACTGGATACCATGTTGGGGTTTCCCCCAAGAATATCCTTCAAATTGATGTTGGCTGTGAATTCTGGTGGTTCGAATACATCTGGAGAAGCTTAGGGTTGCAGAAATCCCACTATGAAGATGACTTTCCACAAGTCCCTTGGCAGCAAACTCTGTAATCTCCTTATGTTGTGATAAAGTTTGGTTTTATCTCTCCCCAAATTTATCACCAGGTCAATTTCATGGGTTAGCCTCTAACTTTAAGAAAGGAACAAGTTCTTTCTCACCTGTCCGGGCTGAACTTTGACAAGTTATTTCTGAATGTGCTGAGTTTGAATATTATCATTCAGTTTTAAAGCTCGTAGCTGAGGAAGAGTAGAGATAGTTACCGTAATTAAAAGCTGTAACGGCCTTGTAAGTTGCTTTCTTGTTCTTCATTTTGGGGCTGTTTATCAGAGAAAAGTAGATAGAAATGTCCCAAAAGTGCTTTTTATACCGGACATTCTTGAAAACATTTCACTTCTCATCCAAGAAGCTTCTTCAGTTCTGACCGGATGGTGAGGAATGGAAGGATTTATATTCTTAGCAGTCATCTGGTGGTAAAGAATATTGTCAGAACTGAAGTGGGTTGAGAAGCGAAACATTTTCGAGGAAAAAAACTCCAAGAAAGCCCAGTTCCCTTTTGAAAAATATCTTTGGGACAACCATGACTTGGTGATGATTGAGAATCTCCATAGCCAGAAAGTAGAGATGTTATTGCAGGTAAATTCATGGGAGAGGTGAATCGAGCCCCGTGTTCAGAGATGGGCGGTACATAAATTAACAACTGGTTTTCCCAGCGTCGAAAATGTGAGGGTACATCAACTGCATATGCACGCATCCTTCTGTGCATGCATTTTGTTCGTGTGCATGGTTTGCATGCGCACGGCTTAAAAAATGTGGGTAAATAGGACTGCATAGTGCTGGGGTAAGTGGGCCGGCCCACCTGCAGGTTGCAACTCCCGGTTCGCCTGAACTGGCTTGAGCCAGCCGAGCCGGCCTGAGCCCACCACTGCCCGTGTTCATATGGATTGAGATGGGACTAATGCCAAACCAAATCTTTTTGACTTGCTCCAACCTGAGCAACATCTGGTTACGGCAAGAAGCCTTTAAATATCCCTGTGGCCACTAGCCATGATTGTCCCTAATGAGTTTGGAGACTCCTGCTTCCAAGTTTATGTATGTCGCTCTTCCTTCTAGTGTCTCTGTCAGGACAATCTCTACCCTCTGATCGGCTTTTTCGCCAAGGGTTATGGAAAGAATAAGGAGCCATTGAGGGCTTATGCTCTAACCTTTATCCTGGCTATCGCCTTCATCCTCATAGGTAAGCTTATACATTGGTCATCTTAATTTCTCTATCCCAAAATGTGAACGGAAAGGCCAAGGGCTGGAAGTCAAGGGTGAAGTGAGATGAATAGGTTGGAGTTAGAAGATCAATCTTACCATGGATTGAGGAGCCAGTTGTAATGAACAAATTCACACAACCCATTAAGTACCCTGTTTCCCCCCAAATAAGACATCCCCTTGATAATAAGCCCAATCAGGCTTTTGAGCACATGGCAATAAGGCCAAGCGCTTATTTCACGGTTCAAAAAAATATAAGACAGGGTCTTATTTTTGGGGGAAACACGGTACATTAAATGGATTGGGTGCTTTCTCCAAAGCACCTGAGGGCAGGACAAGAAGCAAGGGATGGAAACTAATCAAGGAGAGAACCAAGCTAGAACTAAGAATTTCCTGAACTATTAGTCAATGGAACAACTTGCCTTCAGAAGTCGTGGATGCTCTATCACTGGAGGTTTTTAAGAAGATATTGGACAAATATTTGTCTGGTACAGCACAGGTTTGAGCAGGAGGTTGGACTAGAAGATCTCCAAGGTCCCTTCCAACTTTGTTATTCAGTTAAATCACAACTGATTCGTTTGAGCCCAGCAGATTTGGGGAACACAGCAATGGGGTTTTCTTAACTCGTTGAGGTCTAGCATGTGATGTGAATTCAGTTGAGAGGTCAAAATTTTTTTAACAAATCAAAATTGTTAAAAAGAAATCCCATCGCTGGGATATACGATTACTCACAGGGAGTTCTCGACTTACATTCGTTTAGTGTCCATTCGAAGTTACAACAGCACTGTAAAAAAGTGGGTTATGACTGGTTTTCACATGGTTGCAACATGCACCCTGATCAAAATGTGTGCGCCTGGCAACTGGCATGTATTTATGACCGTTGCAGTGTCTTGGGGGGTCATGTGATTATCATGTGTCGCCTTCCCTGCTGGCTTCCGACAAGCAAAGTCAATGGGGGATGCTTAACAATGGCATGATTGAACTGTAGCGATTTGCTTAACAAAAAGACCTTAAAATGAGGTGCAGCTCACTTAAGTGCTTTGCTTAGCCACGGAAATTTTGGGCTCAACGGCGGTCGTAAGTCAAGGACTTACCTGTGCCCGACACAGGAAAATCATTGCTGAGTACTGCAGTGACTTGTCAGTATTCCTCAGTTGCATCCCTCTTCCTTTGCAGCTGAACTGAATACCATTGCTCCCATCATCTCCAACTTTTTCCTCTGCTCCTACGCCCTGATCAACTTCAGCTGTTTCCATGCTACCATCACCAATTCCCCAGGTAAGATGGGATGGGTACTTTGAGACTTTTGGGAAAAGGTGCCAAGAACATGCAGCTAAGATGATTAAAAGCTTGCAGACAAAAACATATGAAGAACAGTTGCAGGATTTGGGATTTGGCTGGTCCAGAGAAAAGAAGGACTAGGAAGGACATGATAGCCATACAGGTAGTCCTCGACTTACAAGAGTCCACTTAGTGACTGTCTGAAGTTACCACGGCACTGAAAAAAGTGACTCGGGACCATGTTTCACACTTACGACCATTGCTGAATCCCCATGGTCATGCGATTTACATTTGGGTGCTTGACAATTGATTCACGGTTTTATGTTGGTTGCAGTGTCCAAGGATCATGGAATCACCTTTTGCGACCTTCTGAAAAGCAAAGTCAATGGGGAAACCAGATTCACTTTAACAACCATATTATTAATTTAACAGCTGCAGTGATTCACTTAACGAATGTGGCAAGAAAAGTCATACACGCACACACATTTACTGTATGAAAGTTAGTAGTCGTCGTAGAGAAATCTGAAAAGGGTACACTGTATTACATTGCAAGTTGTAATATGCTACATATTAAGAACATAATACTTTGTATTATGTATTATATATGCCCATATATATAGTCATGTATGCAGTGTATAATAGTAGCTTATGTGATGATGTATGCTGTATATAATAGTAGATTTCATGATTAATATACAGTAGTGGCCAAAATTGTGGAAACCTTTTTGGGAAAAGTGTATTTTTGAGGTTTGATGGCTAACAACACCACTTTTTTTTGGAGTTTAAGATAATCATATTCCACTCTGGAATGGCCGGGAATAGCCCAGACCTAATTGAAAATCTATGGAGCCGACTAAAGAAACTTGTTAGTCAGAAGCGACCCAGCAATAAAACCCAGTTAATAGAAGCAATCATTCAATCTTGGTTTCACATTATAACAGCTGCAGAACTAAAAGACTTGGTTCACTCCATGGGAAGATGCCATAAGGCCGTAATTCATGCTAAAGTTTACCCAACTAAGTATTAACTGACGTGATAATTTTGGTATATCTCATTTTTTCTATGGTGATAATTTTTATATATCTCATTTTTTCTACATGTTTCACTTTTCTTCTTTATACTGTAACTGCTATTCTAATAGCAAATCCTTCATAAAAGTTGTTGCATTACATTCTTGATTAAATTATCTTTCCATTGATATATAATTTTATGGTACTACTCAAAAAAAAAGTGGTGTTACTAGCTAGTTTTAGAAAATACACTTTCCCCAAAAAGTTTCCACAATTTTAGCCACTACTGTATACTTCTATAGTACATGACCGCATCACAGAAACTCCCGTATGTTTCTAGCCTTGCATGGCCAACATTAAAAACATTAAATCTTTTGCATGGCTAAAGCTTTAGATTAAACTGGTGGGAGGAAATGGATTAATGACATTCCCATCTCTCTTTTGCCCCTTCTAGGCTGGAGGCCTTCCTTCCGCTACTTCAGCAAATGGACTGCGCTCTTTGGATCCATCATCTCCGTGGTCATCATGTTTCTGCTGACTTGGTGGGCAGCCCTCATTGTCGTTGGGGTCATCATTGTGAGCTTGGCGTATGTCACCTACAAGAAACCAGGTGAGGACACCTTGAAATTGAAGTTCCTGAAATACAATACGATCCCAACATGATGTTCTCCAGAGTTGGAGAACTGTAATGCCCAGCATCCACAACCTGATATCAAAATTTGTTTTGGTCGCCACGATGTAAAAAAAGATGTTGAGACTCTAGAAAGAGTGCAGAGAAGAGCAACAAAGATGATTAGGGGACTGGAGGCTAAAACATATGAAGAACGGTTGCTGGAACTGGGTATGTCTAGTTTAATGAAAAGAAGGACTAGGAGAGACATGATAGCAGTGTTCCAATATCTCAGGGGTTGCCACAAAGAAGAGGGAGTCAAGCTATTCTCCAAAGCACCTGAGGGCAGAACAAGAAGCAATGGGTAGAAACTAATCAAGGAGAGAAGCAACTTAGAACTAAGGAGAAATTTCCTGGCAGTTAGAACAATTAATCAGTGGAACAACTTGCCTCCAGAAGTTGTGAATGCTCCAACACTGGAGGTTTTTAAGAAAATGTTGGATAACCATTTGTCTGAAATGGTATTATAGGGTTTCCTGTCTAACCAGGGGGTTGGACTAGAAGGCCTCCAAGGTTCCTTCCAACATTATTATTTTATTCTATTCTGTAAGGGTATATTTGTAGCTCAGGGGTGAAATGAGGGGTCTTTGGTGCTCTCTATTCTAAGAGACACACATCATTTATCCCCAAACTGGTACCAAAATGTGGTATGGAATGATAGTATTCCATACATAGGCCATTTGGAGAAGAGTGAGTTGTGACTAATAGTATTTGAGTATCTGAGTGCTTGTATGTGTTGTTGTTTGGTTTTTTTGCATTTTGAGCCCACCAAATTGGATAGACAGCAGGGGTGAAATCCAGCAGGTTCTGGCAGATTCTAGAGAACCAATAGCAGAAAATTTTAGTAGTTCAGAGAATATCACCTATGGCTGGCCCCAGAGTGGGGTGGGAATGGAGATTTTACAGTATCTTTCCCCTACCCCGCCCACCAAGCCACGCCCACCAAGCCACACCATGCTCACCAAGCCACGCCCACAGAACCGGTATTAAAAATTTGAATTTCACTACTGGGAGACAGGTAGTCTTCCACTTACAACAGTTCATGTAGGGACCCTTCAAAGTTACAACAGCATCGAAAACAGTGACTTATGACCATTTTTCACACTTACGACCATTGCAGCGTCACCATGGTCACGTGATTTGGACACCTGCCAACTGACTCACATTTATGACGATTGCGATCCCCTTTTTTGCGGCCTTCTGAGAAGCAAAGTCAATGAGGAAGCCAGGTTCCCTTAATAATCTTGTTACTAACTTAACAGCTGCAATGGTTCACTTAACAACTATAGCCAGAAAAGTCATAAAATGGGGCAAAACTCACTTAACAAATGTCTTACTTAGCAACATATAATTTGGGGCTCCCATGTAACACCTCTCCTGCGTGAGCTGCACTGGCTCCCGGTGGTCTTCCGGGTGTGCTTCAAGGTATTGGTTACTACCTTTAGAGCGCTCCATGGCTTAGGACCTGGGTACTTACGAGACTGCCTTCTGCCACCAGTAGCCTCTCACCGGCCAGTACGCTCCCACAGAGAGGGGCTCCTCAGGGTGCTGTCGGCCAAACAGTGTTGACTGGCGGCCCCCAGGGGGAGAGCCTTCTCTGTGGGGGCACCTGCCCTTTGGAACGAGCTCCCCTCAGAGATACGGAGGATCCCAGATTTGTGCACTTTCCGCCGTGGCCTCAAGACTTTTTTATTCCAACAAGCTGAGCTGGCCTAACTCTTTTTAACTGTTTAATTTTAATTTGTTTTTAAAAAGGGGGGTGTTTTAATTGTTTGGGCCTAATTTGTTCAATATGTTTTAAATTGTTTTTAAATTTTATATTGTATGTGTTTTATCTTTGGCTGTTCACCGCCCTGAGTCCTTCGGGAGTAGGGCAGTATATAAATCCAAATAATAAAATAAAATAAAATAATAAATTGTGGTTGTAAGGCAAGGACCGCCTGTAGTTAAAAGAGGCCATGGTAGCTGAGATGGGGTATCCAAAAAGAGAGACATCCATAAATATCCTGTTTAAAAGAGTTGTTACCTCTTGTAAAAGTAGTCCTTGACTTACAACTTTTCACTTAGTGACCGCTTGAAGTCACAACAGCGCTAAAAAAAGTGACTTAAGAGAGCAATTTCCACACTTAATGGAAATTGGCAACTGACAAAATTGGCAACTAACTCATTTTTACAACGGTTACAATGTCTCAAGGTCATGCAATCCCCTTTTGTGACTTTCCGACAAGCAACGGGGAAACCAGATTAACACTAAACAGCCATGTTACTACTTTAAGAACAGCAGGGATTTATATAACAACTGGGGCAGAAAAGGTTGTAAAATGAGGCAAAACTCACTTAACGACTGTCTCGCTCAGTAACAGAAATTTTGGGCTCAGTTATGATCATAAGAGGTCATACCATAAATGTTGTGAGAGCGATCCTGTTTAGCCCCATATTTAACAGAAAAAGATTCTAAGAGTGTATAACAGGCCAAGGATCTTATTTCCATGCCCTACTTGATTTGGGGGAAATCACTCTACCGCAGTGGTTAAATCCTCCGCGGGTTGGCACTGGTTCGCTGCCTGTGTATGGTGTGCCAAACATACACTGCGTTTATGTATATGCGTAGTGCGCACCAAATGCATGCTTTACGTGGAAAAAGGAGCCTTTTGAAGGTAAGTAGAACAGCAAGGTGGGGGAACAGCTGTGCTGTGTGATTTAGATTAATTAAATATAAATTGCGCGGCACAGCTGATTGTTGGACATACCGCTTCGGACGAACTGGTAGCTTTTATTAATACCGGTTCACCTGAACTGGTGCAAATCAATAGCATTTCACTCCTGCTCTACCAGTATATAGAGATAGCAGAAAATGACTGACAGAATATCTCATTTCTCTCTTCCCAACCCTCTATCCCCCCTTGTTCTTCACAGAGGTGAACTGGGGCTCCTCAGTCCAAGCTGGGACCTACAACATGGCTCTCTCAAATGCCATGAACCTGACCAATGTGGAAGACCATGTCAAGAATTTCCGGTGAGTGGCCAAGTGGAAAAGGAGTGTCCTTGGCTCTGGGGTTCATCTCACGGAGGGAGTAAGGGCTGCAAAGGTGCTTTGAACTGTGGTTGTCCCAAAGATGCTTTTTTCCAAGAGGCAACTGGGCTTTTTGGTTTCACTTTGAAAAACGTGTCGCTTCTCATCCAAGAAGCTTCCTCAGCTCAGAGCTCAACAGCACTGAATGCCGTTATGACCATTTTTCACGCATATATCCGTAGCAACATCCCCACGGCCCCGTAATCAAAACTCAGGTGTTTGGCAAATGACTCATTTTTATGACACCTGCAGTATCCTGAGGTCAGGTTATGCAAACAAAGTCAGTAGGGAAGCCCAATTCATTTAACAACCCTGTTGCTGAAGTAACAAGTGGTGATTCGCTTACAGCAGGGGTGTCAAACTCGATTGAGGGCCGCACCAGGGTTGTATTTAACCTGGGGGAGCTGGGGTGGGTGTGGCCATGGTGGCCACTCCTGTCGGGGGTGCCTGTGGTGGCCCGAGCGCTCTGCCAGTGGAAACTGGCTCCCGAGCTCCATTTTCGGCCATGACAGCCTCCTGCCATCCTCTGCCAATTCAGGGGGAGCTCTGTTTTCACTGGCAGAGGCACCGCGGACCGGTCCTTCATTGTTTCCAGGGCAGCCCCGCAGGCCAGATCTAAGCACCCTGGGGGCCGAATCTGGCCTATGGGCCTTGAGTTTGACACCTCTGACTTACAGGAATTACTGTGGCAAGAAAAGTTGTAAAATGGGGCAAAAATCACTTAAGAAATGCCTCACTTGGTGACAGAAATGTTGGGTTCAACTGTGGTCATAAGTCGAGGACTTCTTCTACAGTGTTTTGAGGAATATCCTAGCTATGCCAGTTGCTCCCCTCCATGTTAGCTGCCTAATTGAATTATATTCCCTAATGCGCCTGCACCAAGGACATGTAGCACATCTGCAGCTGAACTGAGTTAAAGGGAGCTTGTCTATCCCTGCTGCCCAGGTCATCTTGTGGTTATTTATTATCATTTAATGTATGATGAGGACATGACGGAAGAGAAGTAAACATATATACACCGTAAAGTGTAAAATAAAACTTCTATGGGGGTATGGCAATAGCCTCATAACTGGATGTACAATTCAGCTCTTCAGGCGATCGCCTCTGGCTTCGCGCAGATCTTCTAGGTCAGGAGTCAGCAACCTTAAATCCTCAAAGAGCCACAAAGGTCCTAACCGGAAGCCCCCCGTTCAATTCTGGAGCTGACTGGAAGTCTCCTCCTAATGCGGTGTTCTTTTTCCTCTACCTGTCCTAACCAAAAGCCCTATCAGTTGTGGAGCCGACCAGAAAACCTGCCCCTTGCCATAGAGTCTCCTCCTGGGCACCGGAAGCTCCTCTCAAAATTGTGGCACCAACCAGCGACAGGGAGCTGCAGCAGAGGGATGAAAGAGCCACATGCGGCTCCAGGGCCACGGGTTGCTGACCCCTGTTCTAGGGAACCGGAGAACACATTTTGTGGTGTGATACATATTTACTAACCATCTTGCGGTTGCTACCTTTCCCATCTGTAGGCCTCAGTGTTTGGTCCTGTCAGGTCCTCCTAACTTCCGACCAGCCCTGGTGGATTTTGTTGGCGCCTTCACTAAAAACGTCAGCCTCATGATATGCGGAAACGTGACTGAGGTTAGTGGACCTTGTTGGGGTCAGCACTTTGGGGGGGTCTACTCGTTGCGGCCATCTTGTCGAGGCCAACTTGCTGCAGGTGAGCTCACCACAGGACAATTCCACGTGGGGTAACTCAAAATGCGATAATAAATGTTATCTACTACTGTTTCTTCTACATTATTTTCATTTTGTCCATTTCCACCTAAGTGGAAATACCATACTTTTCGGAATATAAAATGCACTTCTCCCCACCCGCAAAAGAGGGTGGAAATATTGGTGCATCTTATACACTGAATACAGCCATTTTTGGCCTCCCAAAACGCGACCCCGCGTGTCCCATTTTCTCCAAAAACAGGCCCATTTTCACAAAAATGGGATGCGCAGAGGGTTTGGGAGGCCTGCAGAGTGCTCCTTGGGGCTGGGGAGGGCAAAAACTATTATTTTTTTCTCATTTTCGTCTTTGAAATCTTGGTGCGTCTTATACTCCGGTATGTCTTATAGTCCGAAAAATACGGTAATATCGAAGAAATAGTAGAGGGTAACATTGAGTTATCCCACATAGAATTTTCCTGCGGCAATTTGGCCATGGCAAGTTGACCATGGCAAGTTGGCTGCAGCGAGTTGTCCTGTTCCACTCTGTGAGGCAAGAATAAAGAGGTTTATGGGAGGTTTGCTGCCCCTTTTAAGCCTAAACCCTTCTGTTTTTTTCCCATCACCCACAGGATTCCTCCTGCATTGAGGATTATGATGAGCAACTCCAGTGGCTCGGCAAGCGGAAAATCCAAGCGTTCTACAACTTCATCACCCTCGGAGACTTACGATCAGGAGCTAGAAGCCTTATGCAGGTATCACATTTGCAAAGTCGACTGAGGTTTTGGGAGTGAAGGCCTCGTGTGATGTCTTTGCATTCATTGCCGGAGAAAGGAACCAAACTTAGGGACCCTGACAGAGAGATGGGTTAAAGCTGAAAGAATGACTCTCAGTTTTGGTCCCAGGGTGCTCACTCATTCAAAGATGATGAGTTTGGCCAGTGGTGAAATCCAATTTTTTTTACTACTGGTTCTGTGGGTGTGGCTTGGTGGGTGTGGCTTGGTGGGCATGGCAGGGGAAGGATACTGCAAAAGCCCCATTCCCTCTCCACTCCTGGGGGAAGGATATTGCAAAATCTCTATTCCCACCCCACTCTGGGGTCAGCCAGAGGTGGTATTTGCCGGTTCTCCAAATTACTCAAAATTTCCACTACCGGTTCTCTAGAACCTGTCAGAACCTGCTGGATTTCACCCCTGGGTTTGGCCAAACAAAGACAATAGCAACAGGAGAGATATTTGTAGCTCAGGGTTGAACTATTGGGGTTCTTGGTGCTCTCTGAGCTGGATGGTTTTCTGGTAGATGCTTCATTACCAGACTAGGTGATGCACTGATGATGTTATCTAGTTTGGTAATGAAATGTCTGCAAGAAAACTACCCAATTCAGAGAGCATCAAGGACCGCAAAGAGGATAGCATAGATTCTAAGCTACTTTGTAATATTGGTATTCTGTATTGGCCGCTTTAAGACTGCTTGGAAATCTCCCTTGGTGACCTGGAGATCCCATTCTGTTAGCCAAGATGATGAGGAAAAAGCCTTCTATGTGTCTTTGGAAAGGGGTTGTAGCTAATGTTAGAGAACCAACATTAAAAAGTGGATATACCCTTTATACTTTCTATAACATGCCTGCTTCCAAACACACTGAAGTGATTAAAAACAATTATATAATAATAAAAAGCAAACACAGGACATCATAAATATGAATTTTTGAGGAATTTTGATCACATGACCACAGAGATGCTGCAAGTCATAGAGATGCTGCAAGAGTCATAAGTATGAAAATTGGTCATAAGTGAACTTCAGTCACTAAATGAATGGTTGTGAGGATTACCTATAATTCTCTAAATAATCTTTACGCTTAATTTATTTATTTATTATATTTATATAACCTTATCACTGAATGCTTTGACATTAAGAACATTAAATCCATTTGGATGGGTGGGTGGGTGGGTGGGTGGATGGATGGACAGACAGATGGACTAATAGGCAGACATACATGGTTATCAAGATATTTTTGAAATAGTGATCTCTAATGTTTAAAGCATTACAAGACACACATACCCTTAGACTGCAATTTTGACACCATCCTGGCTGAGTATGCTGGATGAACCTAACTATGGATGATTTCTAGGTATTAGTTTATGGTCAATGTATATAAACCAGGCCACCATAATTGTTCAGCAGACTGTGGTTAAAATAAACCATGTTTAGCACAGTATATAAATGTGCATAGTATCTTTTCCCTTTGATAAAAAAAAAACCTCACTACACTTTCTCCTTGCAGGTCTCAGGTCTCGGACGTCTAAAACCCAACACCATAGCTCTCGGTTATAAAAATGACTGGCAGACCGACTCTCCCCAAAACCTGGAGAATTATGTGGGCATAATACAGTAAGGACATCATGTTCTCAAGAAGAATAAATGAAAAAGAGGGTGGGGCTAGGAATGAAGAAAACAGGGAATGGATAAGAAGTGCAGCAAGTTTATGAAAGGATGGGTTTGGATCTCTCCTAACAGTTTAACAATAACAGAGTTGGAAGAGACTTGGAGGTCATCTAGTCCAACCCCCTGCTCATGCAGGAGACCTGTACTAGAGATTCGAACCGGCGAACTGCCAACCTTTCTGATTGACAAGCTCAGTGTCTTAGCCACTGAACCACCTAGTCAGGCTAAGGTAGAGACTTTATAGAAGAACCTTTGCCCTTTATATATTCTTTTAGTATGTAAAACTGCCTGAGTTTAAATCAATTCCAGAGGAAAATCAGGGTCATAAATATATTGTTTTTTGAGTTTGATAAGCCAGGTGTCACTTAATGTCAAGAAAACTTTGGAACTTGGAGAGAATTGGATGAAGGATATTCCACAGCTGTTCGTAAAGCCAGTTTGGTATAGAGGTTAAGGCACCAGGCTAGAAAGCAGGAGATTGTGAGTTCAAATCCTGCCCTAGCCATGAAAAGCTGGAGAAGGGCGGTATACAAATTAAATAAATAAAATAAAATAAAATAAATAAATAAATAAATAAAACCCAGTCCTTCTCTCTCAGCCCAACCCACCTCACCCAGGGTTGTTCTTGTTGTGGACAAAATTGGAGGAGGAAAGTGTGTTGGATAGGTTCGTGGCCTTGAGTTAACTGTAAAAAGTAATAAAAGAGGGATGCAAATACATATTTGGGGGACAAGGAAAGCCATGGTAGCCTGGCGTGCTGTGGTCCGTGGGGCTGCAAGGAGTCGGACACAACTTAGCAAATGAAAAACAACAAATAATAAATAGACTGCTCTTAGCTTATTCTGGCTTTTTTTTAAAAAAAAGCAGATGATAGGGACAATGTATAAAAACTGGTTGATAATTATTCAAATTTTCTCATCCACCTCCATTCCCTTGCAGTGACTCCTTTGACCTCGGCACTGCGGTCTGCCTGCTTCGGATGAGAGATGGACTGGACATGTCAAGGGTGATGAAGGCTCAAGGTGAGTGAATCCCAAAAAATGCACTTGGAAGCAACAATCTGTTTTGCTTTAGTTCTGGGGGGAAAAAACAGCTTTCTGTGAAGCCTTCCTTTAAAAAAAAAAATAACTACAGGTAATCCTCAAATTGCAACCACAATTGACCCCAAAATTTATGTTGCTAAGCGAGACATTTGTTAAGAGAGTTTTGTCCCATTTTACGACCTTTTTTGCCGCAGTTGTTAAGTGAATCACTGCAGTTGTTAAGTTAGTAACCTGGTTGTTAAGTGAATCTGGCTTCCCCACTGGCTTTGCTTGTCAGAAGGTCGCAAAAAGGAAACACATGACCCTGGGATACTGCAACCGTTATAAATATCAGTCAGTTGCCAAGCATTTTAATTTTGATCACATGACCCTGGAGATGCTGCAATGTTTGTTAAGTGTGAAAAACGGCCATTCAACATTGTAATGTTGAATGGTCACTAAATGAACTGTTGTAAGTTGCGGACTGCCTGTACACATTTTGGGACAGCGTTTAATCTTGCTGTTTATATTTTAATTTCTCTTTGCTACCTGTATTACTGAATTAGGTAGAAAGCAGGATATACATAGCTTATTGGTTGATTCAATTTCTAAATAAACCAATAATAGAGGAGGGAAGGAGGATTATAAAGTCATAAAGGCAATATAAAAACTAATAAATAAATAAACGCAGCCTTGATTAATGGTTTTTTTTTTTCTTCTCTGTTTCCTGGGACAGTGAACCTGGGTTTTGAAGATACAGAAGCTGCCTTGGGGAAGGAAAAACAGAAACGTAAGTTGGCCTAAAATAGGAAATATGTTCTGTTGAGATTGGCCTCTTTTCAGACCGTTCAAAATTCACATAAAAAAGCTTCAAAAAAAAAAAAAGAGGACTGGAAGCTTGAATGTCCTATGGAATTTTTAAAATCTTTCTAACGTTTTCCCACAAGTGCAGAGTCTGCTTTTTTCAAGCGTTGATCCTTTGGTTGCAACAAGAATTGATTTAATGACTTATTGTTTGATATTGTGAACTACATGCAGGGTTGAAATTTAGCAGGTTCTGATAGGTTCCGGAGAACCGGTAGCAGAAATTTTGAGTAGTTTGGAGAACCAGAAAATACCACCTCTGACTGGTCCCAGATTTTGCAATATCCTTCCTCCAGGAGTGGGGAGGAAATGGGGTTTTTGCAGTATCCTTCCCCTGCCACACCTACCAAGCCACACCACGCCCACCAAGCCATGCCCACAGACCTGGTAGTAAAAAAAATTGAATTTCACCACTGACTACGTGTGACTGGCCTGAAGTCACCCAGCTGTCCTTCATGCCTAAGACAAGACTAGAACTCACTGTCTCCTAGTTTTGAGCCTGTTGCTTTAATGCTAAGCCCCAGGTATCACTCAATGCTGGGAAAACTTTGGAGTTTGGAGAGAATTGGATGAAGGATATTCCATAACTTCTTCATAAAGCCAGTTTGGTTTAATGCAGGGGTGTCAAACTCGCGGCCCGTAGGCTGGATGTGTCACGCACTGGCCATGCCGATCCCCGGTTTAGCAAACGGGAAAAAAGTTGCAATATGTCAAATGATGACATGACACTGTGAGTTTGACACCCCTGATCTATTGGTTAAGGCACCTGCTAGAAAGTAGGAGATTGTGAATTATGTGGAACATCTTTTTATGTTTATGTTTCACTACAGGTGGCGTGTTTAAAGTTGGCGCTGATGCCAGCTTGGAGACCGTCTTCCAGAGCAAACAGAAGAAGAAAAATATCGATATCTATTGGTTGTTTGATGATGGTGGTACGTGAATTGCCCTGGAAATAATAATTTTATTGCTATTGTTTACGGCCAAAGAATCCCCTTGTAATAGCGTGGAAATACATTCGGTACCATGATACTATGATAAAACTGCGACTTTTTTTTTTCCTTGCAAAACTGGAAGGACACATTTATAGCAAGTGTGCGTGTCTACGAATAGGGCAAAGTTCAGATACAGATTGGAAAGCCATAAAGAGAGAGGGTTTTTTTCATGGTTCTTTATGGCTCATTCATTGCCCTCTTATTATAAAAATTATTAACAGCAATAGATGTATAACGTATGAAATATTTAGCTATATATAATTTCATAAATAATAGATAATGTGCCATCAAGTTGGTGTTAAGCCAACTATCTCAGATAGAACTTCTCTAGATGAATGAATACAGGACTTACAACCACAATTGAGCCCAGAATTTATGAAGTTACTAAGTGAGACATTTGTTTTAAGAGAATTTTGCCCCATTTAACAACCTGGCTTGCCATAATTGTTAAATGAATCACTGCACTTGTTAAGTGAATCTGGTTTCCCCATTGACATTGTTTATCAGAATGTCTCAAAAGCTGATTACATGATCCCTGCAATCGTCATAAATATGAACCAGTTGCAAAGTATCAAAATTTTGATCTAGTGACCATGGAGATGTTGTATCTATATCTCTGTGTGTCTAGCTTTGCACACATACAGATATTTTGTAATTATATATAAATGTATACTCCCACATATATATAAATATGTATGTAAGTATGTATACATATATGTGTGTGTATGCATATATATACACATGTATATGTATATGTATACACATATGTATATGTGTGTGTGTGTGTGTGTGTGTGTGTGTGTGTGTATGTATATGTTTTTATTTTTGTAGATTTTCACAGGTAGAGGTATGTAAGTTTTGGTGTATTCGGGTCTTTTCCTGTGTAAGATTGAGAGTATCTTGGTGACGTTTCGACGAGATCCCACTCGTCATCTTCAGGCTGGTGTCTTCGGCTTCATGTTTGTGTGATCAGAGCTGCCGTCTTTCTATAAATATTGGTGGGGAGGTGTGAGGTGCTGGCTTTGTTGCTGTGAGCGGTTGGTTGCCTGTGTTGTTACATCTTGATTAGTTGATGGAGTTGATGTTTGCAGATTATTTATTTATTTATTTATTTATTTAAATTTGTATACCGCCCTTCTCTTACTGGACTCAGGGCGGTGCACAGCCAGAAATAAAAAACATTCCAATACAAAATTTAAAAATTTAAAAGAATTATAAACTTTGGCCAAAAATTTAAAAAACCTCCCAACTAAAACCCATTAGACAATTAAAAATCTAATATCTCAAAAGATCAGTAACATAATGTTACGAAACAACTGACTAATCTGCAAACATCAACTCCATCAACTCGGGGACCTCGTCGAAACGTCACCAAGATACTCTCAATCTTACACAGGAAAAGACCTGTTACACCAAAACTTGCAAATATATGTATGTATACACACACACACACACATACATAAACACTTTATCATTATATAAAATGTTTATTATACATACAGATATATATCATGAATGATATATCTAGGGTTCACCAGGCTTTATCTGTTCCTTAGCAATTGTGAGAAAGCACATTTAGGAAATAATCTTTTCCTTCCATCTCGTCATTGGTTCTCATGGACAAACCCTCCATCCATGTAAAAAGGTTATTTCCAGATGTAATGGAATGTGTGAATGGCCTTGGGGGATGAGGGAAAGCAGGAAACTAAAATTAGACAACAGGAGTAGGTGCCCCCAAGATATTAATGGTTACAGGAAGAAACGTAGAAGCACCCCTTCCTAATTAACCAGGAGTGGTTGGATTCAGCCAGTTCACACTGGTTCAAGCGAACCGGTTGTTAAATTATCCCTACCGCACTATCAAAGTGAATCCTGGGTGCTGCCCTGCAATGGAGAAACGGGCAACAGAGTGGCTGGCGCGAGGGAAGGAGAAGGCCCTTTCCTCCTTCTATTGTGTCAGCCACTGTATTTCTCATTTCTCCATTGCAGCGCAGCACCCAGGATCCATTTTGATAGCTGGGCTGCGGGGAGGAATTTAACAACCAGTTAACCCAGGGTCAGGTTGGCTGTCGTGGGAGGCTTTTTTCCCACATGTAGGGCAGAGCTGGAGGTTGGGGATGGGCCACCCCACCCATGACAGCCAATCTGACCCTGGGCGAACAGGTTGTTAAATTATTTATAAATCCCACCACTGCGTTCCCAGTACAGCTAGGGCTCTGCTTTCAAGACAGGATGTTATTTCTGGCAGTGTGGTTGTGCCACCATGTTGTGTAGCTGGTCTCTGGACTTTTTTTCCCCCCCTCCTTGCTCTGCAGGGCTGACCCTTCTCATCCCCTATCTTCTGACTCGCCGGAAACGCTGGAGCCAGTGCAAAGTCCGAGTCTTCATCAGTGGGCAGATCTCTAATGCCGAGGAACACAGAGAAGAGTAAGGGAGAAAGGGCAGGGATGATGGGGAGATTAAAATCCAAAGCTAAGGCAGTTCCAGGAAGGGACTGCCGATGTATCTTTGGCAGCTAACCAGAGTTTGCTCAAGGAGATCATAAATGCAAGGGAGACACTCTGTCCTGAAAGATAGCACTCACACTTTGTCTTTAGATTGTCCCCAAAGTCTGCGGTGAAGTGTTGACATTGCTTTCAAAGGCTTGTCCTATTCTCTTTGTTTATGGCCTCTTTAGTCATGGATGTGCCAAGTAGCACCTGTATTTTATTGATTGATTGATTTGATTTGATTATTTCTATAGCCGCCCATCTTTGGACAGCTCACAATTCAAAAACATATAATTACAATTAAAATCCTAAAAGCCATTTAAACCATGGTGGCACAGGATTAGAACGCAATAATGCAGGCTAATTCTGCTGACTGCTCACTGCAAGCAGTTCAGCAGTTCCATTCTCACCGGCTCAAGGTTGACTCAGCCTTCCATCCTTCCGAGGTCGGTAAAATGGGGACGCAGATTGTTGGGGCAATAGGATGACTCTGAAAACCGCTTAGAAAGGGCTGTAAAAGCGCTGTGAAGCGGTATATAAGTTTAAGTGCTATTGCTAAGTGCTATTTTATTATATTTTTATATTTATATTTATATTATTTATATTTGTCGGTAGACAGACAGACAGACATAGATAGAGGTAGGTAGGTAGGTAGAAAGGTAGGTAGGTGGATAGGTAGAGACTCTAGAAAGAGTGCAGAGAAGAGCAGCAAAGATGATTAGGGGACTGGAGGCTAAAACATATAAAGAACAGTTGCTGGAACTGGGTATGTCTAGTTTAATGAAAAGAAGGACTAGGGGAGACATGATAGCAGTGTTCCAATATCTCAGAGGTTGCCATAAAGAAGAGGGAGTCAAGCTATTCTCCAAAGTACCTGAGGGCAGGACAAGAAGCAATGGGTGGAAACTAATCAAGGAGAGAAGCAATCTAGAACTAAGAAGAACTTTCCTGAGAGTTAGAACAGTTAATTAGTGGAACAACTTGCCTCCAGAAGTTGTGAATGCTCCAACATTGGAAGTTTTTTAAAGAAAAGATTGGACAATCATTTGTATGAAATGATATATGGTTTCCTGCCTGAGCAGGGGGTTGGATTAGAAGACCCCCAAGGACCCTTCCAAAAAAAGCACAACAAAGAATGTTCTCCCTGCATCAATTCAGAAAGCTCAGACTGCCCAATAGCTGCTACTACAGCTCTACGGAGGAATTATTGAGTCTGTTGTTTGCACTTTTTTATGTACACTGAGAGCTTATGCAGCAGAGACAAA
>WNWU01013381.1:337972-351108 GCA_012654045.1 Ptyas mucosa | reverse complement strand
TCTATTCTATTCTATTCTATTCTATTCTATTCTATTCTATTCTATTCTATTCTATTCTATTCTATTCTATTCCATTCCATTCCATTCCATTCCATTCCATTCCATTCCATTCCATTCCATTCCAAAGCAAAGCAAAGCATCTGGCCTGCCAACAATATAACCAGGAAATTAAAAGATTTTTTTTGTCTAACTCTTTCTGTTCCACAGGATCCGGTTTCTGTTGGACAAATTCCGCCTGGGCTTCAGCGAGGTTGTGGTGCTGCCTGAAATAATGTGGAAACCTGAGGAGAACAGGTAAATAGAGCCTTGGATAGTACAGTGGTCTAAAGCACCCTGTTATTAACACTAGCTGCCTGCAATTATTGCAGGTTCGAATCTCACCAAGGCTCAAGGTTGACTCAGCCTTCCATCCTTTCTAAGGTAGGTAAATTGAGGACCCAGTTTGTGGGGGCAATAAACTGACTTTGTATAAAATATACAAAAGTATGAAGGCTATTGCTTAGCGCATTGGAAGCCGCCCTGAGTCTCTGGAGAAGGGCGGCATATAAATCAAAAAAAAAAAAAATATATCCTGTGATTTGTTCTCAATTCTCAATTATTGTTCTTGAGCCTTGATTTCCTAATCCAACTCCCTTGTCTCAAACCAATACATATAATCCTCAATTTACGGCCACAATTGAGCCCAAAATTTCTGTTACTAAGCAAGACAAATGAGTTTTGCCCCATTTCATGATAGCTGCCGCCGTTGTTAAGTGTATCGCTGCAGTTATTAAATCAGTAACATGGTTGTTAAGTGAATTGGGATTCCCCATTGATTTTTCTTGTCAGAAGTTCTCAAAAGAGGATCACATGACCCTGGGACATTGCGACCGTCATAAATGCGAGTCAGTTGCCAAGTGTCTAAATCTTGATCACCTGACCATGGGGATGCTGTGACAGTCATGTGGAAACGGCCTTACGTCACTTTTTTCAGTGTTGTTGTAACTTTGAACGGTCACTAAATGAATGATTGTAAGTCAAGGACTACGTGTAAAAGAAAGAGAAAAAGCTAAAAGTGTAAAAAAAAAGTTTAAAACTAGTAACCTCTTCACAAATCTCTCCTTTCGAAAAGGGCGCAGTTGGGCATGAGTTTGAAGCCAATGACAGTTAGTCCTTGACTTACAACCAATCGTTTAGTGACCATTAAAAGTTATGGCACTGGGAAAAGTATCTTGTGACTGTTTTTCACCTACGTCCATTGCCGCATCCCCAGGATGAGGTGATCAAAATTTGGCCGCTTGGCAACTGGTATGTATTTATGATGGTTGCGGTATCCCGGATCATGTGATCACTTTTTTTGCGGCCTTCTGACAAGCAAAATCAATGGGAAAGTAATATTCACTTCACAACCATGTTAATAGCAACTACATGTTTCATTTAACAACTGTGGCAAGAAAGGTCATAAAATGGGGCAAAACCCACTTAACAACCATCTTGTTTAGCAATGGAAAGTTTGGGATCAATTGTGGTCCTAAGCCAAGGACTACCTGTATCGTTTCTTGAGGAATGTGTGATGATTGTCCTTTGTTGTCTGATGCCCCTGTTCAAGGATGGTATTCACTTACCTTCACTACCGGTTCGCAAAAACGGGACATGATGACATCCAGGCGGGTGGGCGGAGCCTCCCACAGCCATTCGCTAGAACCGGATAGAACCGGCTGAATATCACCACTGCCCCTGTTCCCTAAACAGCGAGGCTCCTGTCCTTCAAATTTTCTGTTATTCCCTTCCTTGCTTTTCATACAACTTCTCTTCTTTCCTTCTCCATGACAGTTGCAAAGAATTCGAGGACCTGATAGCTCCATATCGGCTGAACGAGGGCCAAAAAGATGCCGAAACCATAGAAGCAATGAAGAAGGAGATGCCATGGAAAATCACTGGTGAAGACCTGAGAATCTACAAGAAAAAGGTGAGAATTTCCGTGATTAAAGAGACAAGTAAAGAGAATGTTTGAATGAAGATTTTTAAAAGAAGGAAAGGTTCTTTTTTTCATCCTGCCTATCATGCAATTGAATATAATATATATATATATGTATGTATGTATGTATGTATGTATGTATGTATGTATGTAGGTCTTTGGTTATTCGGGTTTTCTCCTGCATAAAATTGGAAGTGTCTTGGCGACGTTTCAACGAAGTCTCATTCGTCATCTTCAGGCTGGTGTTCTCGGCTTCGTGCTTCCAGGAGGAAGAATGAGACTTTGTTGAATCGTCGCCAAGACACTTCCAATTTTAGGCGGGAGAAAACCCGAATAACCAAAGACCTATATACAAACACCTGCGAAAACCTCAGAAAAATATATATATATATATATATATATATATATATATATATACATGTAGATAATTCAACAAAGTCTCATTCTTCCTCCTGGAAGCACGAAGCCGAGAACACCAGCCTGAAGATGACGAATGAGACTTCGTTGAAACGTCGATAAGAAACTATATATATATATATATATATACATACATACATACATACATACATATATATATATATATATATATATATATATATATATATATATATATAAAGTACCATTGCTGAACATGAAAATGGATGATCTCTAACAGTTTGTTGACTGATTTTAGAAAGGTGCCCTGATTAATTAAGACAGATTTTCTCAATGTGGCTTCTAAGTTTTCCAAGATATTTATAACGACATATAAAACCTGCGAAAGGCATCTAGCACAGGAGAAGGGCACAGTTCTTCTAACTATAGCAAAGTTGAATGTTTTTTTCCCCCAATATGTTTTTATTCGGTTCAATGTGTTTTCAATAGAACTTTTCTAGGGGAAGACTAAAAAAAATGGTTCATGCGGGAAAAATCAGTTTGAAACAAACAGATCTCAAACACACACATATATTCATACGCACTCCAAGTCAGGAAGTCATCTTATCTTTCTGATGAGATGCTTTTCTCCAGAAATTGTGGGTGCTCTATCATGGGAGGGTTTTAAGAAGAGATTGGAAAGCTATTTGTCTGGAATTGTATAGATTCCCTGTTTGAGCAGAAGGTACGACTAGAAGTCCTATAAGGTCCATTCCAGCTCTATTATTCTGGTTTTTGTAAGCTAAAAGTTTTGCAAGACAGAATAAAAAAGTGGCTGCCATTATTAATAACTTACTTTTACTTTTATAAAGATGGATCCAGCTGCTACCCGTTGAGTTCAGCAATGGGGGGGAGGGGGTAAAAATGTACCATTTTTAAGCTTCCCCTGGGAAGCTGAAAAACCGGGAGAATTCACTGCTGGCTGTTTTTTGTGGGTTTTCTTAATTACAGTATAAACTCACTTCTCAGCAAATGTCTGTGGAGATTCTCAACCATCCAAGTCAGGAGTCTCCAACCTTGGCAACTTTAAGACTTGTGGACTTCAACTCCCAGAATTCCTCAGCCAGCAAAGAAAGCTGGGAGTTGAAGTCCACAAGTCTTAAAGTTGCCAAGGTTGGAGACCCCTGATCCAGGTCATAGTTGTCCCACTTTTCAAAAGACAGCTGGACTGGTATGTTTTTTTTTTCCCTGAGGAAGAAGAAGTCCACATTTTAAATCGAAAGGACCATCGGTTTGAAAGAGGGGGAAAAGAGGTCATTTATGTTAACATTGAGCAGCCCTCTCTCAAAAGAGGGGGAGAGATAGCAAACCTCCTGTCTACAACACAGCCCTTAAAACAATTCCAAGGAAATTCCACCTCCATTTGCACTCAGGTGACCCCGAGGGCACAGATAAACCCCCCAAGTAGTCCCAAGAGCTCTCAGGGAGAGCACTAATGACCAGATGACTGCAAAGAAATATGATCCTTCCAACTCCCCCCCCACCTCACCCCCGCCATCCTGTCAGAACTGATCCTTCCATAGCCTCCACCATCCTGCCAGAATCAATGAGAAGCATAAACAAGTCTAGCAACAGAAATAAAAGATCCCTTAAGTGAGCCTCAGTTCCTGGTGATATCCTAGATGCTTCCCCCCCCCCCATCCCCCGGATGGTTATTTCCTCTTTCCCCTTTAATTTCTGTCCCTGTGATCTCCTCATGGCCTCCGATCCACATGTTAACAAATCTCTTTTCCCCCCCCCTCCCAGATCGATCTAAGTGTTCGGCCGATCTGGGGGGAGGGGTTAAAGGGATGGAAAAGGGAAAAAGCAAAAAAATAAAAACAAAACCCCACTAAAAACTTATTTTTTTTCTCCTCCCCGATGTCGTCTGTCTAGTCTGAACAGCACATGCGTCTTCACGAGGTTCTACAAGATCACTCCCGCAATGCAGCCCTCATCGTCATGTGAGTTGCGTCCTCTTTCTCAGAGTGGCCAGCATTCCTAATGGTTGTAGCATTCTAACCTGGGGCAACGATGCGCCCTTTCCTTTGGGAATTAAGTTTGTGGTAGTGATGGGTTACAAAACAGCAGTTATGAAAGCTTTGCCTTGTTGATCCCTATTAATTTGACAAGTACGCATGAGGGAACGTGGTGTGATTTGAATGCCAGCGTGGTTTAGTGTTAAGGTACTAGTCTAGGAGCAAAGAGATTTATGTTCTAATCTAATCTTCAGACCCAGAAGCATGATGAGGGGCTTTGGGCCAGTTCCTAACTTTCGTCCTACTTTATAGGATTGTGGTGGGGGAAAAGTTGAGGAAGGAATACAAACTGCATTAGCATAAACTCCTGAAGTAAAGGCAGGAGATGCCTGTATTCGTTTGGCTCCAAGATCACCTGCATTCCAGTTTTACACACAAGAATATTGGATGGAAAGTTCAAGACTCAGAAAATTCAGCTTTCTGAGGATATACTTTTAATCCCTGTGGCTGCCCTCAGCAAGCTTGGGAACAGGAAATCTCTAGAGCTCATTGTGTGTCATTAATAGTTCCAAAGTACGGTGTTTCGGATCTTAGTGTCCTATTCTTTTTTTGTTTTGCTAGACAATTAAAATTCTTTAGGCAGGAAAAAATATACAACATGCCTAGCTATAAAAACAGACCTGATTAACTTTTTAAATTGTTAATCCCACCTTTATTATTTCTATAAATAATAAATAATACAGTGTTTCCCTGAAAATAAGATTATATCTTATATTAATTTTTGTTCCAAAAGACGCATTAGGGCTTATTTTCTGGGTAGGTCTTATTTTGGGGGAAATATGGTACTAAATGCATCCATCTGGTTGACAATCTTAACTGGGACTTATTTTTGGGGTAGGGCTTATATTACGAGCATCCTGAAAAATCATGCTAGGGTTTATTTTCCGGTTGAGTCTTATTTTCGTGAAAAGAGGGTAGAAGGCAGCAAATATACGCCATCCTCCTCCTATTTCCCACACAACAACAATCCTGTGGGATGGCTTGGCTGAGAGAGAGTGAGTGGGGGACTGGCCCAAGGTCAGCCAGCTGACTTTTGTGGCTAAGGTGTGACTAGAACTTGCCGTCTTCTGGCTTCTAGCCTGGTACCTGAACCACTAGACCAAATTCATTTTGATTTTAATTTAGAAAGTTGTATACCTATTAAACAATTCCTCCTGAACATATACCTTCACCTGCTAGAAAAATAAATAATCACACACACCCCCAAAAAAAATTGACAGCAGGTTTGGGGAAAATAAGCAAAATATTTTATTTTTATTTCTTTGCATCTCGCCTTAATTATTTTTACAAATAAATAAAGGCAGTGGATATATCCAATGCATCTTCCTCCTCCTATTTTCCCCATAACGACATCCCTGTGAGGTAAATTAGGCTGAGAGAGAGAGTGACTGGCCCAAGGTCACTCAGCCAAGGCAGGACTAGAACTCATGGTCTCTAGCTTTTTAGCCTGATCCTTTAATCACTAGACAAAACTGGCTGCTTTTTAACTGTAGAAAAACAAAATCCACCAAGCTAATTTTTTTAAAAAAAAAATAGGCTGTACCAAACACAGCCCAAACTCCCAGTGTTGCTTCTATCAGTAACAAACATTACAGATTGTAAAACAGGTTGTAAAACAGTGAGCAGTCCAAAATGAAACTATAATTAATAACCAGCCCACTCAAAAGAATTTATAAAATACTATTTAAGTCTAAGACGAGGCAATCGAATAATCACTTGGCATTCAGTAGTTACAATGAAAATAGTCTACAGGTGACCCCAAATGTTTAACAATAACAGAGTTGGAAGGGACCTTGAAGGTCATCTAGTCCAGCCCCCTGCTCACCCAGGAGACCTGTATTAGGGATTCAAACTGCCGAACTGCCAACCTTTCTGATCGACAAGCTCAGTGTCTTAGCCACGTGAGCCACCTAGTCAGTTCTCCTTGTCTGGTTTCCCATCAAATGAAAAAGGCAATTGATTTAAAGATATTAGTGGATCCTCAGGTTAATAAATCTTCAGCAATTAATGGTCTGAATTAGTGGCTTTTCCTCTGAGCGGGGATAAAGTATTGCCACGTATTGTGTTGTTGTGCACAGATCCAACCATGACCCATACAAATGAGGAGTCTTAGAAGATGACTGTGTCCAACCTGGAAGGATCTTTCTAGGTTATCATTTTTGTTGTGAGATGGTTGCTTGCTTGCTTGCTAGCAACATTTTTAGAACAAATGGCCTTATATCAGAGCTTGTTCAAACAATGATTTAATGCAGGAGGCCAAGTTCATCAGGTAATGGAAGAAATTGTCTGCCTTGTCTTTTTCAGGAAGGTCACTGTACACAATGCCCATCCTAGTTGTAGGGTATACATAGATTTTGTAATGTGGGGCCTTTCTGTTCCTTACAAGCCGATCCCTAACTTCTTCTCTGCCTTTCCTTAATTCTCTAGAAGCCTTCCGGTGGTACGGAAAGGAGCCTGTCCCAGCTCCCTCTACATGGCCTGGCTTGAGACAGTCTGCAAGGACTTACATCCACCAATTGTCTTCATCCGCGGCAATCAAGAGGATGCACTTACCCTCTACTGCCAATAAGGGGGGGGGGAGCAGGATCCTAAAGAAGCCTTCCACGAACAGGCTATAAGGGGCTACCTCTTATGCCAGCCCAGCTACAAGGGGGGGCAGAAGACTCTCTGAAGTCTGACAGTCCCTCTCCCTCAAATGGAAAGCAGATGGGCATTGCCATTAAGTGTGTCAGCATCACCAGGAGGCTGGGACCATCCACGCACAACGACGGGATTTTGCCGAGTTTTTTTTTTTTTAAATCCCTGCTTATTGTTGAGTTTGAACGCAGAGGACCGATTCTGAATGTATTGTGTCTCTGTACTCTGTAAATAGTGATACTTTTTTGAATATTGTTATTTAATAACCCTGGTGTGTCTCCTATTTTGTTCTTCTTAGCGTCGTACTTCCTCCTCCGCTTACGGGGTTCCTTTTCTAGCAAAGCTCAACAGGTTGCAAACCTTAGCGGATGCAGCTCTCGAGGCAAGAAGGCAGAGTTAAGCCTTTAAAGCAGAGGTGGACAACTATGGTCCCTTTGCAACCCCAGCATTTCTAAGTCACCCATGTCCCAAAGGTGCTTTTTCAAGAGGCAAGTGGACTTTCTGAGTTTTCTTTTGAAGATGTTTCGCTTCTCATCAGTGGTGAAATCCAAATTTTTTTACTACTGGTTCTGTGGGCATGGCTTGGTGGGCTTGGTGTGGCTTGGTGGGCATGGCAGGGGAAGGAAACTGCAAAATCCCCATTCCCATCCTACTCCTGGGGGAAGGATATTGTAAAATCTCCATTCCTACCCTATTCTGTGGCCAGCCAGAGGTGGTATTTGCCGGTTATCCGAACTACTCAAAATTTCCGCTACCAGTTCTCCGAACTACTCAAAATGTCCGCTACCAGTTCTCCAGAACCTGTCAGAATTTGCTGGATTTCACCCCTGCTTCTCATCCAAGAAGCATCTTCAATTCTTACTGGATGATGGGGAATGGAAGGATTTATACTCCTTGCAGACAGCTGGTCGTTTATATTGCAAAGGAGTATAAATCCTCCCATTTCCCACCATCCAGTCAAAACTGAAGTAGCTTCTTGGATGAGTAACAAAACATCTTCAAAAGAAAAACCATAAAGTCTATTTGCCTCTTGAAAAAGCATTTTTGGGACAACCATGACCTGGATGACTGAGAATCTCTATGGACATTAAGTCGGCCATGCTGGCTCAGGAACTCTGGGAGTTGAAGTCCAAAGGTTGTAAAGGGCAATAGTTACCCAACGCCTACTTTAAGGGCAGCATGTAGTTCATTTGCAGATTCCCAAACAGGTCCGAGTTTCAGATCATTTAGGAATTCATTTTGAAAGGCCCTAGAGACAGAACTTTTCAGCTGCTTCGGCATCCACTGCACCCCTTAAAAAACGACTGAAATCTTGCTAAAAAGGGGGCACCCACTTTGCCGCTTAACCCTTTGCTCCCTGGAAAATTAAAAGAAACCCAAATATTTCAGCGTCACCAGTCAGTTGAGCTCATGACCCATACAATTATGGCTGAGATGGAAGGTTCTGTCCACACAGCAAAAGGAAGACAAGGTGGTTTTCGCAGAAAAAAAAATTGAAACCAGCAAATATGAAGGCCCACAAGCAAAATGAATGAACTGTCTCACCTCCTGGATGTGTTCTGTTGCTCAAAAGTGCCCCTTTTTCTCAAAAGCCACTTTTCATCCCAATAGACCTAGCATAGACACACTGTAGAGACCTTCCTACAAAATTCAAATCATTTATTTTAGACCGAAAAAGTGATCGTGTGTCTATCTTTTTGTTTTTTTTTAAAATGCTTATCTCTTGAGCCTTCCAGTTGCTTTCACTTCATGGCTTCCAAACCGGGGAAGATTTTCAGGCAAAGAGAAACCTTTAGTCTCGCCATGTTACCTCCACTTCGTCTGTACGATACCTGAAAAGAATGAAAGAACACAACTAATTGGGTTTCAGTGGGTATCCGTTCCTCTGAGGATGCAATTTACCTCAGAGTAAACACATATCAAATGTAGCTTTAACAGGCCTTTAAAAATGGAGGGGATGGGAAGGGGTACAAAGCTGCACCCATAATCAGGCTGATTTGCCACCAAATCTGGGCTCCCAAGCTGTTAATTGCGAAAATGTAGGGAGCTGTTTGTTTATAGAGTCATTGCATTTTCTGGATCTATACAGATAGTCCTCGATTTATAACAGTTCATTTAGTAAATGTTTGAAGTTATGGCACTGAAAAAAAATGGCCATTTTTTCACACTTATGACCATTGCAGCATCCCTACATAGTCACATGATTTACATTCGGATGCTTGACAGCTGGTTCATATTTATGACGGTTGCAAAGTCCCTGGGTCATGTGATCCTGTTTTGCGACCGCTGACAAGCAAAGTCGAAGGGGAAGCCGGATTCACTTAAAAACCAAGTTACTAATTCAACAACTGCAGTGATTCACTTAACAGATGTGGCAAGAAAAGTCTGTAAAACTCGCTGGACAAATTTCTCACTTAGCAACATAAATTCTGGGTTCAATGGTGGCCGTAACTCAAGGACTACCTGTATTTAGAGGTGCACAATGGCAGGAAGTTTTAAAAAGGTGGGAGTTACAAAGACCGAATAAAGCCACAGCTTCAAAGGTTTCTGATTCCACAAGGAATTAAATAAATTAAATGCCTCAGTACTTATGTGTCCCATTTCACCTTAAGTTCACAATGCTTTCCACCTGTATTGCAAACAAGGACAATCACCTTTGCGTAATCCACGAATCTTCAAGCGTTGTGATTTGGCCGGACCGAAACATTTCCCAACCAGCTTGTGCGATCATGGCACCGTTGTCAATGCAGAACCTGGGTCATGAGGAATTGGAGAATATTTTAAAAAGGACAGCCTTTCTGAGTGCAGGCTCTCTTTTGTTCTCTTGCAAAGTCTATAAACTCAAGGAAGCTCCACAACAGCATGGTGTGATTGTTATCGCTTCCCAAATTTGCTACTTAAAGCTTAGTGGAGTCTAGGAGAGACTAGGACAAATAACTGAATTCAAGCAACTCTGGTTTTGTTAGGCTGCTTATATCCTGCAAGTTATAACAGAATTGAAAGGAACATTGGAGGTCTTCCTGTCCAGCCCCATTCCCAAGCAGGAGACCGTGTACCATTCCAGAGAAATGGCTGTCCAGTCTCTTCTTAAAAGCCTCCAATGATGAAGCACCCACAACTTCTGAAGGCCAGCTGTTCCACTGGGTTTATTGTTCTAACTGTAAATAAATTTCTCTTTAGTTCTAGGCTGCATCTCTCCTGGATGGTTTCTTGTCTTGCCTTTTGGTGCTTTGGAAAGATAGGTTGACCCCCTCTTTTTTGTGGCAGCCCCTCAAATATTGGAATACCGCTATCACGTCACACCTATTCCTTCTTTTCACTAGACTAGCCATACCCAATTCCTGAAACCGTGCTGTGCGGTATGTTTTAGGCTCCAGTCCCCTAACCATCTTTGTTGCTCTTTTTCTGCACTCTTTCCAGAATCTCAATATCTTTTTTATAATAGGGTGGCCAAAACTGGAGGCAGTATTCTAAGTGTGGTCTTACAGAGATTTGTCTAGGTGCGTTTGCTGCTAATAAAGTTGTCTAGGTGCTTTTGCTGTTAATAAACATCATTTAGTCTCCGAAGCAAATGGTGACACCCAGCCTCTAACTTAAGGGTGTGAAAACTGAGGGCCCGCGAGTCATGTGCAGGCCACACCAGGTCCACAAAGGGAAAAAACACTGTGATACATCACGGGACCGCAACATGACACAGCAAGTTAGAGACTCCCATGCTCTAACAGATGCCTGGAAGCTAAGTCTAGGAGGATCTTTGGAAGAAGATGGAGGGTGGGAGAGTTCTCACCTTTCATCAGTTGCAAAGAGTTGAGCCCCTCTCTCTCTGCACATGATCCCCATCATCTCTTGAAGTCGCTCGTTACCTACAAAAAAAAGAGCAGTCTCTCTGATGGAAAAAAATAAAACCCAGTTGAAAGGCAATAAGCATCACCTCTAGTAGACCAACGTTTCTCCCTCTTAACTTATTTTAATATCTGTTGCTTCATGTCCTTCAGAAGTTGTGGGAGCTTCATCCCTGGAAGCTTTCAAGAAGAGATTGGACTGCCATCTGTCAGAAATGGTGTAGAATCTCCTGCTTGGGAAGGGGGTTGGACTAGATGACCTACAAGGTCCCTTCCAACTCTGTTATTCTGTTCTGTCCTGTCTTCAGGTGCTTTGGAGCAGGAGTCTCCAAACTTGGCAATTTTACGACTTGTGAACTTTAACTCCCAGAATTCCTCAGCCATGCATGCTGGCTGAGGAATTCTGGGAGTTGAAGTCCACAAGTCGTAAAGTTGTCAACATATTAGAGAGCCTTGCTTTGGAGAATAGGTGGACCCCCTCTTTGTGGCAGGCCCTCAAATATTGGAGAGCTGCTATCATATCACCCCTATTCCTTCTTTTCATTAGACTATACCCAATTCCTGCAACTATCCTTCATAAGTTTTCTCCATCTTGACTGCTTCTCCATCTTGACTATTTTAATCTTGTGGGCACTGCAACCGTCATAGATATGAGCCAGTTGCCAAGCATCCGAATTTTGATCACGTGACTATGTTTCAACGGCCATGTGAAAAGCGGGCAGAAGTCACCTTCTTCAGTGCCGTTGTAACTTCTAATGGTCCTTAAACGAATGGTTATAAATTGAGTGACTATGTATTTCTCAACTTCCCCATCTAGCCTCCAGGGACATTAGTTCTCCCCAGCATCCATCTGAATCACCTACAGCCAACGCCGCCCACAATTAAGGCCTCACTGGAGCCGGTGTGCGCCATGGCCCGTTCGGTGATCTCCACCAGCATTGCAAAGAGGGTCTCCTGGTGGGGAAGGAGAAATTGTGGGATCAGTTCAGAAGCTTTCTGTTCGGTTTTCAACTATGGGTGCCCATGCTCCTCTATCCACGCATACGATGTAAATAAATATTTACATTCTGATGTCAAAGAAGTAGATCTTTTCTGGAAACCTACGGGCCCCTTCCTCCCATCCTGGGGCCCAATCTGTCAGCCCTTAATCTGTCGGTTTCTTAATCTGGTCAGCAAGGTTGACCAGATTAAGAAACCAATGCCTTGTAGAGCAGTACTATATTTTAGTATAACAGCTAATAACAGAATGACTCTTTCCACCTTACTTTGTATGAAATAAGGAAGGGCTTTGTCTGAGCTGTTTTCTCAAGTTACTTTCTCAACCCTGGCTCAATCGCCTCTTATCTAATCATTGCCTTGGTGGTGGCTTTTCCTTCTGTCCTTCTATCCTCCCTCTAATATTGTTCTGGGTTTACAACAGCAACCAAGATTGCTGTCACCGAGCAATAAACTGCATACATGCTGGCTGAGGAATTCTGGAAGTCCACAAGCCTTAAAAGTTGCCAAAGTTAGAGACCTCTGCTCTACAAAATCTTTGATCCAGATCTGAATTAGTTCCTTACCTGTAGAGAGAAGCAGAGGTCCTCTGGAGTGCATTCTCCTGCAGACAGCATTCTGTGAGCCACATCCTACAAGAGAAGAGCATGAATCCTTGGTATCTATTTCAGATAGTCCTCATTTAACGATTGGCCCAAAGGTGCTTTTTTCAAGAGGCAAGTGGACTTCCTGGCTTTTTTTTTTTGAAGATGTTTCATTTCTCATCCAAGAAGCTTCTTGAGAAGCTTCTTGGATGAGAAGCAAAATATCTTCAAAGAAAACCTGAAAGCACCTTTGGGACAACCATGACCTGAATGATGAGAATCTCCATAGACAATCAACCACGATTGGGATCAGCAATTTGGCTATTAAGTGTACACTATGCAGCTGAAATAATCTTATTTCAGATTTTTTATTTGCTTGTATCTTTCAATTTATATTGTTTTTATTTGTTTCCTAGTACGATTTGATAGCTTATTAGTAACCTTGACTATCAGTAAGTGTTGTATCTTTTTATTCTTGATGAATGTATTTTTATTCTCTTTATGTACACTGAGAGCATATATACCATAGACAAAGTCCTTGTGTGTCCAGTCACACTTGGCCAATAAAGAATTCTATTCTATTCTATTCTATTCTATTCTATTCTATTCTATTCTATTCTATTCTATTCTATTCTATTCTACTCTACTCTACTCTACTCTACTCTACTCTACTCTACTCTACTCTACT
>WNWU01013381.1:286299-337962 GCA_012654045.1 Ptyas mucosa | reverse complement strand
CTCTACTCTACTCTACTCTACTCTACTCTACTCTACTCTACTCTACTGGATTGAGGATTGGTCATAAAGCTACTTTTTCATCACTGTTGTGTGGATAGTCACTAAACAAGGCCGTCACTAAACAAGAACTACTTGTACTGATGACATTAACATGAGGGGTTTTTTTTCCATTTGGGTTTTTTCATTTGGGTTTTTTTTCCTAGCAATATTAATATTTGCTGACAAAATATAATTTACTAGTATTTTATTAACAAAATAAGTGAATGTCCCTCTTTTCAGAATAAGAATTGTATATGAGGGATATCTTTTTTGGAATCAGAACTGAGGAAAAAGCAATAGCACTCATATACCACTTCACAGTGCTTCACAGCCTTCTCTAAGCCATTTACAGAGTCAGCCTATTTCCGCAACAATCTGGATCATCATTTTACCGACTTCGGAAGAATGGAAGGCTAAGTCAATCTTGAGCCGGTCAGGATCAAACTCCTCGCAGTTGGCAGAGTTAGCTTGCAATATGCATTCTAACCACTGCACCCCCACAGCTCTTAAAATAATTTGGGGGTGTTGAAAATGGTACAGAATATATTCATATTTAAGGGCCAGAGTGGTTCATTATAAAGGAGGGTGGGGCATATAAGTTACAGGTTAATTAATTGTTTTATAAGAAGTAATGTTTATTTAGTTTAAAGAGCTGATAGGGCCACCTATCTCAGATGGTGATCTTAGGCAGCTCGCCGTAACTGATGAAGACAATGGAAAGAAAGTAGAATTATGGTTTTTGCACGCTCACCAAAAACACCACAATGGGCAAAGAAAGAAACAAACATAATAGGTAACCATGGAGAAAGAACAAACCAATGTGAACCAGTGATGCAGTGGTTAGAATGCAGTACTGCAGGCTACTTCTGTTGACTGCCAGCTGCCTGCAATTCAGCAGTTCAAGTCTCACCAGGCTCAAGGTTGACTCAGCCTTCAATCCTTCCAATGTGGGTAAAATGAGGACCCAGATTGTTGGGGGCAATATGCTGACCCTGTCAACCACTTAGAGAGGTTACTGTAAAACCGTATATAAATCTGTGCTATTGCTATATTGCCATTTAAAGTTCTTTCTGGCTGAGCTCAGCTCCTACCATGTTTCCAAAAAAAAAAAAAAGACCCTGCTTTTATATTTTTTTTGAACCCTGAAATAAGTGCTTGGCCTTATTGCCATGCGCTCAAAAAGCCCAATTGGGCTTATTATCAGGGGATGTCTTATTTTGGGGAAAACAGGGTAGCAAAGACACGGGCACATCCATGCATGGCAAAACAGGGACATGTGCCTATCCTGTTCCAGGATACAGTTTTTCAGCTTTGTCAACTTATCATTTCCTGGTGGTGGTGCATCCAAGGGTTAACCTACTAAGCAATTCTGAGACCCAACTGTTTGGCCAGGAGTTGACTCTGTGGTGTTCTTAAAGGCAGATTTTAAAAAAAATAAAGTTCTTCCTCTTAGTTCCCAACTGCTAGTTTGTGGGGTTTGAAACCTACGTACAGTTCGAATCCCTAATACAAGTCTCCTGCGTGAGCAGGGGGTTGGACTAGATGACCTCCAAGGTCCAGGGGTGAAATGCTCCTGGTTCGGACCGGATCGCCCGATCCGGTAGCAATGGTGGCGCCCTCCCCCCCATGCCCAGCTGAGCCGCACGATCATCAGAGCTGGGGTTTTTTTCTTTTAAAAGCATTTTTTCTACAACCTCTTTGGCCGAAAGAATGCTTTGGAAAGTAAAAAAAACCTCTGATGATCGCGCGGCTCAGCTGGGATCATCAGAGGCTTTTCAAAGCATTTTTTTCTGCAACCCCTTTGGCTGAAGAGGTTGTAGGGGAAAAAATGCCTTTAATAGCCTCTGGCGATCCCAGCTGACTTGCCTGATCGTCAGAGGCTTCTAAAAGCATTTTTTTTCTGTAACCTCTTAAGGTTGTAGAAAAAATGCTTTTAAAAGTAAAAAAGAAAAGAAAAGTTGGCCACGCCCACCCAGTCACATTACCCCCACCACCACCAAGTCACGCCCACAGAACCGGCAGTAACAAATTTTAGATTTCACCCCTGCCAAGGTGCCTTCCAACTCTGTTACTGTCACTGTACCTCTATGTGGGAGAGAATTCCAGAGAACGACACGTCCATGCCTTTTACTGTATAGGGAAGCTCAACCAACTTTTGACCCCTGTAGAGGAAAAGAGGAAGCATTGAATCTCCTTCTCCTGTATGGAGCTATAATCTAAGATACAGTGTCTCCAGAGCATTGGTTCTCAATCTTAGCAAACTTCAAGCTGTGTGGACTTCAGCTCCCAGAATTCTCCAGTCACCATGAACTCCACAGAGCTTAAAGTTGCTAAGGATGAGAAACACAGACCTGGAGAATCAAAATAGTCCTCCCGCCACAAAAAACCAAACAGAAACAAGAACAATGCACCAAATTTCAGAAGATGAGAGAAGGACCACTATCTACTCTTTAAATGCCATCAGTCTGCAGGTTTATCTTTGCAGCATACAGCAGAACAACCAGTAACTTTTGCTTGACTTACTAAAATATACAATGATCATATATGGTTCATCATTTGTTGAAAGCACAGAATTCAGAAGATAAACGTCTATTCACGAATGAAGGCAAACTTCTTTCTACAAACTTCTACAAAATATAATCAAAAAACTGCATCTCGCTTACTTTGGACCTGTCATGTGGGGGAAGTCGCTGGAGAAAGCAATTATGTTGGGGAGAGCTAGCAGTTAAGGGAAATCAGGCTGCTAAAGAACATGGCAGCTGGACACTATCAAAGCTGACACCAGCCAGATGTAATTATAAAGCAAAAAAGAATTTGAAATGAAGATGTATGTAAATAGCAAATCGGGGCTGCTCGAATACCATTTTAGACTGAATTGAAAATGGAAACAACAAGGGAGTGGAAAAAGATAGAGGAGTAGAAAGAGGGAAGGAGGGGAGTAGGGAGGTAAAGAGACAGAAGGAAAGAAGAGAGGGAAAAGGAGAGGAAGAAGGAAGGGTAAAGAAGAGTAGAAGAGAGGGTTAGAAAGGGAGGAAGAAGAGAGGAGTGGGGAAAGGGGAGAAGAAGTAGAAAAGGGAAGGAGAGGAGGAATGAGGAAAGTAGAAAGAGATAGAAGAAGAAAGAGAAGGGAAGAGGAAAGGTTGTGGTAAAATAAAGGAGAGGAAATGGTAAAAGAGCAGGCCTGAAAAATTAACAAATGAAAGTAAAAAGATAAGATGAACAATGATTAATGATGGATACGAGACTGTACATTTAAATATGTTGATGAAAAATAAAAATAAAAACACTTTTTATAAAAAAAAAAAAGCTGACACCAGCCAGAACATAAAACAACTCAGAGAAATAGTGGAAGACTGGAAGATGTGGAAAGACCTGACTCATAGACTTGCCAAGAGTCAGGCGTGATTAAATGGATAATAACACTGACATAATCTACTAAATACACACATAGAAAAGAGATGATCTTGCTCATTTTTTCCTATCAGTCTCTGAGATCCTTCCTGGAGATTTTATGTATTTGTCAAAATTATTTAACTGAGGAGATGGATCCCACATATTAAATACATTTAACAGAACAAAGAAAATGATTGGGGTGGGGGGGATTTTCCCCCTGTTAGGACTTACTTCTTGGCCATCTGTTCAATGTTATAGCCTGGACTGGGATCATTTGAGATCTAAGACAAGAAATGAATAAACGAATCAGATTTCCACAATACTAGTAATACTTGACAATCGTCAATAACCCGACATAGCAATCATCAATAGGAAAGACACAATGTCCATGGATAGTGGACATTGCAGTACCTGGAGACAACAGAAAAGAAGAGAAAAAAAATTGGAGAAAATAAGAAAAAAATATGAGGACTATCATTAATACTGTTTTGGCTGACACCTTTTTATACATGAAATTATTCGCCTGTATATATTCAGAGACTAAACTGCAAATTATTAAACTGCAAATTATTAGACTAATGCAGTGCTTCTCAATTATTTTCTGTCATGCCCCCCTAGGAAGAAGAAAACATTTTTCGCGCCCCCCGTGCGACTGTAAATAGTATCATTATTAAAAAAATAGTATCATTATTAGAAAAAGGTCTGTTCTCCTTGAAAGGGAGGAGCATGCGCAGTCACATGTACTGGCTTAATGCTCACTATCGATGCAAATGTCAGCAGCGGTAGCCCGATTTCTTTAGCAAGTTTGATTAATTGGGGCAGCGTTATGTTTCACAGGAGAAGGTCATTGTCAGTCATTTGAGCATCAATTGGGCGCACATCCGTCGGGCAACAAAGTAAGTGTGGACGGACGTCCCACACTAAAGATGGCTCCGACAGGCTCGTGTCACAAGGGTTTTGGACAGCCAATCAGATGCCGAGGTCAAACACGCCCCCTTTTATGGAGCCTCGCGCCCCCCCTGGGGGGCGCGCCCCACTATTTGAGAAGCACTGGACTAATCCAACTTTGGGTGTTAAGAGTCCAGTTCCTCTGATCTTTAAGTCAGGACATCTTGATTGGAGATGTCCCAAAGGTGCTTTTTTCAGGAGGCAACTGGATTTTTTTTATTTTTTTCTATTGAAGACGTTTCCCTTCTTATCAAAGAAGCTTCTTCAGCTCTGACAGGATAGTGGGGAATGGAAGGATTTATACTCCTTGCAGGCAGCTGGTTATTTGCATCCTTTTTAAAAAGGTCGTTGAAGCATTTGGTGTTTTATCTGTGTCCTCAGGGTCACCTGAGTTGTGCTCCTGATTCCTGTAGTCTGCAATTTTTTTTTCTTCTGGAAATCCTTCCATTCCCCACTATCCTGTCAGAGCTGAAGAAGCTCCTTGGATGAGAAGGAAAACATCTTTTTTTTTTGAAAAATTTTATTTTTATTTTTAAACAAACATACATAAAGACATCCTCAATTAAACACAGTGTGTCGCTTGGTTACAAGTCTTCTGTGCGCCTTCACCATATTCGTAGCTTACAGTTTACCTAAATTCTTATATTATCGATCTAATATATATATCTATGTATCATTGTCCTCATTAATCATTTATTTGACTATAGCTGTTCTTCCCTCATTTTGTACAAAATATTCTAAGATTTGAGTTAATTTATATTAGAACACTCATTTCCTCATCCTAAATCGATCCAATAATAATACACCTTTATGTTATATTTTATAGTTTTACAATTTTTGTATTATACAAAATCTATCATATTTCATTTCATATTTTTTTATCTAACCATTGATAAAATAAGTCCCATACCTTATAATATTGTTTATCTTCTTGTTCTCTAATTTCAAATGTCAATTTACTCATTTCAGCACATTCCATTATTTTCCTAATAACTTGCGCTGGTATTTTTCTCATTTTTCCAATTTTTAGCAAACACAATTCTAGCCGCTGTTAATACATTCACAATCAGATATCTCAATTCTCTATTATATATTTCAGGTACAATCCCCAATAAAAAAAATCTCTGGTTTAAAATCTGTGTGGTTTTTTTAATCATTTTTTCCAACCATGTGTGGATTTTAGTCCAGTATCTTTTGGCTTCTGCACACGTCCACCACATATAGGAAACATCTTCAAAGAAAAATAAGACAGTCCAATTGCCTCCTGAAAAAAGCACCTTTGGGACAGCCATGACCTGGATGACTGAGAATCTCTACAGACTTCATTGGAGATGTTGATGGATATGTTCCAACACATCCAAAGTTAACAGGTTTTGTCTCAAAAGTGCTTCTCCGAAAGGTGACTGAACTTTTGTTTTTTCTTTGAGGAAGACGTTTCGCTTCTCATCCAAGAAGCTTCATCAGATGCAGCTTCTTGGATGAGAAGGGAAACATCTTCCTCAAGGAAAAAACAAAGCCCAATTGCCTTTTAGAGAAACACCTTTTGAGACAACCATGATCTAGATGACTGAGAATTTCCATAGACAGGTTATGTTCCTCCTCTAATTCCATCTGTACCATCATGAAATAATCAGTGAGAAAATAGACCCCATAGTTCAAGGGTGTCAAACTCAAGGCCCACGGGTTGGATCCGGACCATGGGGAGCTTAGATATGGCCCATGGGGGCCACCCTGGAAACAGTGAAGGACTAGCCTGTGGTGCTTCTACCAGCAAAAACAGAGCTCAGGAGGGTTGCGCATGATGGCCCTTTTCGCTGGCAGAGGGCTGCAGGAGGCCGGCACAGCCAAAAATGGAGCCCTGAGGGGCCACATGGGGCCCACCGAACTTCGTTTTCACTGGCAGAGTGCTAGCAAAACAAGCTGCTAGCAAAAGTGGATCTCCAAGCCCCGCCTGGGCCACAAGAGGTGCCCCCGACACAAGTGACGTTGAACTGGCTCGCCCACTTTGGCCACACCCACCTGGCCACACCTACCAGGCTCCCCGAGGTCAAACGGCCCTCAATGAAACCGAGTTTGACACCCTGCCATAGTTGTTTCCTCAGTCTCAAAGGGTCTCTGATGCGCCCGTAACATTTATTTGATTTATTTTATTTTATTTCCAATTTATATACCGCCCTTCTCCCTGAGGACTCAGGGCGGTGTACAGCCAGAAATAAAAACATGAAATGCAAATATTAAAACAATTAAAATATATATAAATTTGGCTCCAGAATTTAAAACTAACAAACCAATTAAAATATTTAAAATTTCTTCTTAAGCCAGCCCGGCTTGTTGGAAAAAATGTGTTTTGAGAGCATGGCAGAAGGCACTGAGGTCATGAATTCTCCTTATCTCCGGGGGCAACTGGTTCCAGAGGGCGGGTGCCCCCACAGAGAAGGCTCTCCCCCTGGGGGTCACCAGCCTACATTGTTTGGCTGATGGCACCCTGAGGAGGCCCTCTCTGTGGGAGCGAACGGGTCGATGGGAGGTCATCGGTGACAGCAGGCGGTCTCGGAGATAACTAGGCCCTATGTCATGGAGAGCTTTAAAGGTGATCACCAACACCTTGAAGCGCACCCGGAAGACCAATGATATGGATCATTTCCATATGATCAGTGGCGGGCTTCTGCCAGTTGTAACAACTGGTTCACCCAGCACCAAAAATGTGAGTGCATGCATGCGGCCTTCCGTGCATGCACGCAGCTTTAAAAACACAGCAATATAGGACGGAGTAGCGCCAGGGCAGGTGGGTGGGCCCACCAGCAGGTTGCAACTACCGGTTCGCCCGAATCGGTTTGAACCAGCAACAGCCCACCTCTGCCTACGATCTAATGAAGCCAACTTGCATTCTCATCTATGTTCAGCTGTTCTTACCTTCAACACTCGAGCGAAACGGTCCAGGCAGTTTCCCACAGCAATGTCTATAGTTTCCCCAAATATACGGTAGCGATGTTCAGAATAGGCAATGACCTGGATGGGAGGAAGAGGCAGACCCAGTTATAACACACTTTACTTACACTCGATGTTCCTGAGATCCACATGGGCCAACCGAAGTTCTTTTTCCCACCTTCTTAGATGGAAATCATTAGGTTGGAAACAATAACAAGGCAAGAGAAACCAAAGCAAAATAGCAACATGTTTGGTGAGGTCTAACTCTGGGGAATCCACAAAATGTATGGTGCACTATAAAAAAGTCAATCATCAACTGGAGTACTAAGCCACTTTGTCCCAGGGCCTGCTGGAGAAGCCAAGTGTTTTAAGGCTTTCTGAAAAGACAACATCAAGAGAATTTGGACTTCAAGGGGAATGGAATTCCAGAAGATACAGATGACTACAAAGAAAGTCCAACTTGGAGTCTCTGCTTTACTGATGAGCCCTGGAAAATAATGATAGCTCTGGCCAGATGTTATTGACTGGTCAAAAGCCATCTACATGTCTCCCATAGCTTCACGGTCATCTCTGTCTTCTCACACCAAGCTCTTTAACAGTGCTGGACTTCAGCACTAAGGAGCTTAATGATGCTGCCTGCTCAGAAGTACTTATTTGAACTAAACCATAACACGGGTTGCTTTGTTTCTGATATGTCTTGGAAATCTGGCCACAGCAAACCAACTGTAGATTATTTAGCACCGTGTGTGAATTGAGTCTGAAGCTGAGTCAATGCTTCCCTCTAAGCCATGATATGGTTTCCTGGTTTTTATTTGGGTGGGTCATGAACTCAGCTGCTGCTCTTGGGGATAAAGTGATATGCATGAACTTGGGATATTATAGTTTATATCAAACCATGATTTAGCACAATATTCAACTCCAGAAATCCCTTCTTTTCCACAGTACCTGAGTGTTCCCACCACTGACGTACAACACTGTTGGATTCTTTGCACCGGTCACAAGCCGCCCCATCTCAATATGTCCGACACAATGATTCACTCCCAGAAGAGGCTTCCCCCACAACTGGGCCACTGTTCTGGCCACAACAGCCACAGTTACTAGTGGAGCACCCATCCCTGGACCTGAAAGATGGGGAAAAATGCATTAAGTCTAATGTAGCATTGATGTACGGCTCTCAAATTTTATTTTGCATTTATTTATTTATTTATTTATTTTTATTTTTAAAAAAATTATAAAAAGTACAAACATTTTCTCCCCCCTTTCCCACCCCTCTCCCTCACCCGCGCCCTCCCCTACTCCCTCCCTCTTAACCAGCCGCCCTCCCACTCTCCCACCACCCCCACCCCCCTCCCTGAACTTCCTAGGACTAGCACAGGGTATAACATTTAACAAACTTATACTATAGTCTGCTAACAATACATTGAACTACCATTAAACCTAGATCTCTAACTCCTGTCACCCAAAACACTATACACATAAAACACTAACAAATTCAAAATATTTCATTCATAAACTATTTGAAGTTTTTTAGTCCGGTATTTGTTTTGAATATAATCAATCCATCTTCTCCATTCCGTTATATATCTTTTATTCGAATAGTCTCTAAGATATGCGGAGATTTTCGCCATTTCTGCCAAATGCGCTACTTTTAGTGTCCATTCTTCAATGGTGGGTATGTCTTTCTTCTTCCAATATTGTGCCACCAATAACCTTGCTGCTGTTATTAAATTTAAAATTAACTTTACTTCTATTACTGTACAATCCGTAGTTATTCCCAACAAAAACTGTGGCGTAAATTTAATCCTTTTCTTCAAAATATTTTGAATTATCCACCAAATTTTAACCCAAAACACCTTAATTTTTTTTACAAGTCCACCATATATGGTAATATGTAGCATCCTGGCTTTCACATCTCCAGCATTTGGGCTGAAGATTTGGATACATACAAGCTAATTTTTTGGGTCTAAATGCCATCTGTAAAACATTTTATAAAAATTTTCTCTTAAGTTTTGAGCTTGTGTAAATCTTACATTTCTAACCCATATATTTTCCCACGTGTCTAACAATATTACTTCCCCTATATTTTGAGCCCACTTTATCATACAATCCTTAACTAATTCAGTTTCTGAATCTATTTCCACTAATGCATTATATAACCTTTTTATGTGCATTTGGCTTTGAACTCTTATTTGTTTAATCAAATTCTCATCCTGATACAAAATACCCTTTTTTTGATTTTCTATCCATCTGGCCTGTAGCTGGCCATACTGAAACCATGTTTTAATCACTCTTTCCTCTTTTAATTGCTGAATAGTTTTTAATTGAAATATATTTCCATCCTTATACAAAAGTTCTTTATATGTAATCCCATCTTGTTTATGCTCTATACTTATATTCTCTATCGCGTGTCTGGGTATTGTCCAAATTGGTAATTTATCATTTAATTTATATCGATATTTCTTCCAGACACTCAACAAAGCACTTCTTAGTATGTGACTTTTAAAAATAGTATCTACCCTTTTATCATACAGTAAATAAGCATGCCAGCCGTAAACCAGGCCATATCCCTCTATATTTAATATCCTTTCCTCCGTTAAATTAACCCAGTTACTGACTGCCGACAAGGCAGCTGCATCATAATATAACCCTAAGTTGGGCATTTTAAGGCCTCCTCTTTCCCTAGAATCCTGCATTATTCTCTGTTTTACTCGTGGTTTCTTCCTTGCCCAAACAAAAGTATTTACACCCCTTTGCCACTCCTTCAGATTTTTATCTTTTTTAAGTATAGATATCATTTGAAAAAGAAACAGAAACCTTGGCAAAACATTCATCTTATTTTGCATTTATTTAATTGCTTCGGTTGGCCTTACAGACCACAGTTAGTTCTCGACTTACAATCACAATTGAGCCCAAAATTTATGTTGCTAAGTGAGAAATTTGTTGAGTGAGTTTTACCCCATTTTCTTGCCACATTTGCTAAGTGAATCACTGCAGTTGTTGAATTAGTAATGCAGTTGTTAAGTGAATCCGGCTTCCCCATTGACTTTGTTTGTCAGAGGTCACAAAACAGGATCACGTGTTCAACGGTGGGTTCTTCCCGGTTCAGCTGAGCCGGTAGCGGTGACGATGTGACATCACTGAACCGGTTCTCTTTGTCTGGGAGCTGGGCTCTCCCGCCCGCCCCCGCATTAATCCTACCTTTATTTCTTCTTTTTTAGCCCAGCTGATAGGGTGTGGCAGAGTGGATTGCCGCCCCTCAGCTGGGCAGATACCTAATGTGCTTGCGTGGAGCGCAAGTTTGGCGCACATGCAAGTGAAGCGAAGTGCGTGCACGAAGAGAACCGGTAGTAAAGCCAGTTGGAACTCATCACTGCACATGACCCAAGAACTTTGCAATCATCATAAATATGAAACAGTTGTCAAGCATCCAAATGTAAAATCACATGACCATGGAGTTGTTGCAATGGTCATAAGTGTGAAAAATGGTCATAAGTCACTTTTTTCAGTGCTGTTGTGACTTCGAACAATCACTGAATGAACTGTTGTAAGGAGAGGACTCTGTGTGTTTGTGTTCACCAATTTTATTCTACCAATCTGAGGTATTTAAATATGCTTTGATTAGGAAGATAGTCTAGGAGTAGAGAACTTGGTGGTTCTTCAGATGTTGCTGAAATACAGTTTTCTGCAAGTCTAGCCAGCATGGACAAGAAGGTTACCAGAAATGGAGTACAGCTATATGTTCTTCAAGGACTCTTAATCAGAATACCTTAAAACACAGCTCTCCAACTTTGGTGACTTTAAGACTTATGGACTTCAACTCCCAGCATTCCCCAGCCAGCCATGCCTATTGATTTTGGCTGGGGAATTCTGGGAGTTGAAGTCCACCACAACTCTTAAAAGTTTCCAAGGTTAGAGACTCCTTCCCTTTAAGAAAAGAGATTCACCTTTGGTGAAAGCCACTGCGTCAATGTCCTGAGATTTCAATCCAGCCTCTTCCAGGGCTTCACGCAACACAGTAAGGACACAAGAACGGTGATGGCGTGCCGTGTCACCTGGAAGGAAACCTAAGAGTGGGACCAAAATGGGGGAAAAGTCATGTGACCATGGGGACACATTAATTAATCTGCCCCACCCCTCACCCCCATTTCTTTAAATCCAGGAAAAATGCTGAATTCTTTTAGCAAGCAATTCTCCCATTGCCCTTGTAGGCTGGAGTCCTCCAATGATTTCAACTCCCAGGATCCCTTCCTGGCTAGGAATTCTGGGAGTTGAAGTGCAACTTGTAAGCAGGGTTCTGAAAAGCATTCATGGGAAATAGCATAAGATTCCTACCTTGTCCGGGAGGAGTTACATAGGTCCGTCGGGGATTGCTCAGCACTTCCCCATCCTTTACAATCCCAATTCCGATCTTGTTGGCGCTGCCCTCAAAGCCGATCACGACGGGCATCTCTTTCCTGGAACACCTCCCCCCCCACCCCCCAAAAAAGGTGAAATTTGATTTCTTCCAACAGAAGCCTTGGGGACCTCGGAATCTGCAGTGATCCCTGATCCAAATGATCACCAGGCGTGATTTCCTTGGCACAGGCAGGCAGCAATTTAGCTAACAAGGACAGAAGATTCGTGAGAATGAACCCTTTACCGTCTTACCTGTGATTCTTTCCTCTGCTGCCAGGTCCACCTTCCCCACGTTGCTTATTTCGAAAAGCTCAGCTCAAGCAGGAAAAACACACGTGCAACAACAGTATCCTGGAAGGAAAACCCAGCAGCAAAGGAAGGGTTAAACAGGAAGGTTTCTAGAGATACAAAATATGCACCTTACAGAGTACGGCATAGACGAGTGGTTTTCATTTGACAGCCGCCACGTGAGGATTAGAAAGTGTATGGCGTCTTTGGTACTTCCTGAGTTTGGTTAATTTCTTGTAGTTGTAGACGTTTCATTAACCAACCTAGGTGACATCATCAGTGTTAGTAAGAGGTGGGGGTTTGCTCTCAATTTTTATTCTTACCCTGTAAGTAGAATATAAATTGAGAGTAAACCCCACTCCTTCGTAGAACTGATGATGTTACCTAGTTAGGTAATGAAACGTCTTCAAGAAAACAACCTAGAACTGATGATGTAACCTAGTTAGGTAATGAAACGTCTTCAAGAAAACAACCTAGCCTGATGATGTAACCTAGTTAGGCAATGAAACGTCTTCAAGAAAACAACCTAGAACTGATGATGTAACTTAGTTAGACAATGAAACGTCTTCAAGAAAACGATCCAAGCTCAAAAAACACCAAGGAGCCCTCCTTTCAACCCTCAACTACAAATATATTATCCTTTATTTTCTATGGAGGTTGTTCCAAAGGTGCTTTTTTTTCCAAGAGGCAACTGGACTTTCTTGGTTTTTGCTTGAAGACGTTTCGCTTCTCATCCAGGAAGCTTCCTCGGTTCTGAACGAATGGTGGGGAATGGAAGGATTTAATGGAAGGAGAGAAGGAAGCAAAAACCAAGGAAGTCCAGTCACTTTTGGGGTTCTCCTTTATTGATTAGAAGGTGCCAATTCCAACCTCAGTATTTTTCTTTTAGGAAAAAAAGAGAGACTTATTAAATATCCATATGTAGGATTTTCAGAAAGGAGACCACATTACGGTTTAAAACCTTTTTACTTCGCCGCGATTCCCTTTGTGAGTTATTCGATTGGGAACCGGAGGTGTTGGGTGCTTCGGGGTTGGCAGACAATGATCCTGGAGTAGTACTGAAGACGCCTGACGTCACCCGGTCGTTAAACCCCGCCTCCACCCCCGGCACGTGACCGACTTTCTTTCCAAGTGTTCCTTGTTGAACCGAGCCCAGCCGTTCCACCAAATAGCCTCTGCGGGGCGGTTCCTGGCGCATGAATAAAAAAGCCCCGTCTCCATCCTCTGTCACGTGATCCTCTCCACTCCACGTGCTCCTTTTTCTCTCCATTCAAGGATTCCTGCAGATTCTTTCCCGGCGGTCTTCGGTGGGTGCAAGGGAAGCATCGCATCCGGTGTGGTGAGAGCCGAACATTGTTTAAACATTGCTTAGTATTGCTTTTTTTTTTTAAAAAATGTTTTTTTCCTAATTGCATTTCACGCTCAAACGAGCCAGGGCTCGTTTATGTCCCGGCCTTCCGTTTTTTGGTTTTTTTTTTTATTCCCCTCCCGTGCTTTTAAGAGTGCTGTGGCAGGTAGAAATTCAACAGGAGTAGCTTTCAAAGGATGTCTGCATTCTCTTGCGGGGGTGGGCGAGGGGGGGGGGTTGGAAAACAATGCGCCGTAGCAAGTTATGAATGCAAAGCGATACTCTCTACCCATGTTCCCCAGCCACGGACCCTTTATGGAGGGAGTGCTTTTGATATTGCAAAAAAACTATTGAGGATACAACGAAAAGAGGTTCAATCAATCAGAATGGAGTTGGAAGGGACCGTAGAGGTCTTCCAATCCAACACCCTTGCTCAAGCAGGAGATCCTATACCGTTTGAGACAAGAAGTTATCTAGTCTTCTTAAAAAGTTTTTTAAAAAGCACCCACAACTTCTGGTGGCAAGCCGTTCCACTGGTTAATTGTCCTCACTGTTGGGAAGTTTCTCCTTAATTCCAGGTTGCTTCTCAGCTAGTTTCCAACCATTGTTTATTATCCTGTCTTCTGGTGCTTTGGAAAAATAAGTTGACCTCCTTTTCTTTCTGGCGGCCCCTCAAATACTGGAATACCTACCATGTCCCCCCCCCCAAAATGTCCTCCTTTTCTCTCGACTAGCCAAATCCAAACCCTGCAGCTGTTCTTCATGTGTTTTAGTCTCCAGGCCTTTATAAATAATGCCGTTCTCCGTGCTTTTTCCAAAGTCTCAACATTTGTTGAGTATGTGAATCCAGATTTGCAGTATTCCAGGTGTGGTTTTACTAAGGGTTTATAAAGTGGTAGTAATACTTCATGTACTATTGATTCTATGCCTGTGTTACTTTATTTCACTCTGTCACTTTTAAGAAATGTAAAACACACTGGGGGGAAAAAACTAATTTATCAAAGGCTATTATTTTGGACAGCTTCAAACATTCCAAATGCTAGCTGGAGAATTCTGGGAGTTGAAGTCCCCAAGTCTTAAAGCTTCCAAGTTTGAAGACCTCTGGTTTAGACTGTTTAATCACTATGATGTAGGAATTTTTTTCTTCTCTTTATAATCAGTATTAAGTATCACTATTCTTTTATTTCACTATTTTGATAAAACAATACCAAAAGAGAGAAGCTACTTGCAAAGCTGTCTTCAAAACCCAGAGAAGAAGGGATATAACACAATAAATAAATGAAGATTAATACTTTTCAAAGCTGAACTTTCAAATAATTTATAGCCCTAGGAAAGGAGCTTGTGGTACAGAGAAAATAAAATGAGAATTCTTTTGACAAAGCAATCAACTGGCTAAGAGTTAAGAGCCAACATGGGAGAAAAAAATATCCAGTAAATATATTTTGCAACATAATTGTTACATAGTAAAAGAGAGAAGGAAGATAATGTGCCTATAAGAAATACAGTTTCTTTGTTTTATTTTTGAAGGTTCGTGTGCTAACAATAGAGCCTGCAGTATCATGATTAAAATGTATGATATCTCACAAACTGGAATAACAATAATAGAAAATCCTGTGAAAGTGGCTCTAGCATCATCTTTTATCTTCAGGCATATTGCAATGAAAAGCGGCCAGCCTCTAAGTTCATTTTTTTATTGTTGGGACTCAGAGGCATTCCTAGAAAATTAAAAATGCTACAGCCTGGGATCATGTTTTAAAGCAGGCGTGTCGAACACGTGGCCCACAGGACAGCTAATAATAAAACCCCATAAGATAATAAACTTTTAACATTATGTCCTTTTTACCTTTATATATTTTATATGTATCCCAAGGCAATTCCTCTTTACTCAGTCTGGCCCAGGCAAGCCAAAAGATTGGAGATGCTTATTTTAAAGGGATCTGGGGATATCTAGAGAACAGTTTTCTGAATCCTTAGGCCAGGGGTCTCCAACCTTGGCAACTTTAAGACTTGTGGACTTCAACTCCCAGAATTCCTCAGCCAGCATGTGCTGGCTGACGGGGGAATTCTGGGAGTCGCAGTCCACAAATCTTAAAGTTGCCAAGATTGGAGACCCCTGCTGTAAAGTACTATAGGGAGATACATAAGCACTATTGCTATCGCTACTTGGCAGTGTTAATCTTTTTCCAGGAGACGCTACTGTTGAGAAGCCTAACGTTGGCCAAACCGAGTAGCCGGCTTCTTCGTCTGAGACCCTTTTCCAGACCTACAATGCCAAAACGAGAGAAGAAGAACGAAAAACGGGTCCTTCCGAAAGAGGAGGCAGCCGGTATGGAGCTCAGTCCTAGCATTAAAACTGGGGTTGGTTTGGGAAAGGGAGGTGCTCCTTTGTTTTATGCCCACTCTGCATTGTACCATGTTATCCTTTGGACCCAAGATCCTTCTTGGTGAACTTTGACCCTCTCAAGTCCTCCTCTTTCTTGAATGGCCTCTCATTTCCTTCAGCCCCTTTCCTCAACTCATAGATTGGAGTGTGTCAGAATTGGCTACAGTGAAACCAGGGCTTTCGGTCTCAGTATGATGAGGCCTACCCCCCCTCACTCCACTACCTATATCTTCTGTCTGATGCTTGAAGTGGAGGAAGGGAGAGAAGAAAATGGAAGGAACCTCTTGCTGTGGATCAAGAAAGTTGTGATGTTTCATAGGGGTAGGACTATATCACTCAAATTTGTTCAGGGCTCAAATCCAGCAGATCACATTAGAGCAGTTGGTCTGCTTTACAATGTGGGGACTTCAAGTCCCAGAATTCCCCAGCCAGCATGCAGGCAGAGGAATTCTGGGAGTTGAAATCCACACATCTTAAAGAAGTTAAGGATGAGAAACTGCTGTGTAGGTCAAGCAGGAATAAGAATGGGAGAACTCGGATTAGGAGAGAATACATCTAGTTCTTGATTTACAACCATTTGTTTAGGGACCGTTAGAAGTTACAACAGCACTGAAAACAGTGACTGGTTTTTACCTATGGTCACATGATCAAAATTTGAATGCTTGGTTCGTATTTTATGACAGTTGCACATGTCCCAGAGTCATGTGTTCCCATTTTGCGACCGTCTGACAAGCAAATTACACGGGGATGCCAGATTCACTTAACAACCAGGTTAACTAAACAACTGCAGTAATTTACTTAACAACCGTGACAAGAAAAGTTGTAAAACAGGATAAAAACTGTCACTTCACAACTCTCTTGCTTAGCAACATAAATTTTGAGCTCAATTGTGGTCCTAAATTGAGGACTACCGGTAAAATCCTTTCCCTCTAGATGTCACCACTGCCCTTTCCCAATCTTGGGTTAGAACATGACTCTCGTTCTACAAATGAACTAAACATGTCTGTGACCATCATAAATAGGAACTATGGCCTGAATTTTGATTATGTGACTATGGAGATGCTGCTGCAATGGTCATAATTGTGAAAAAAGTCACTTTTTTCAGTGCCGTTGTAATTTTGAACAGTCACTAAATGGACGGTTGTAAGTCGAGGACCATCTCTGTTTTCAATGGAGTCTGATTTTCATCAAAAAAAGCAAACACCTGTCCCTCTAATGTTGTGTCTTGTTTCTCTTTCCCTCAGAACCAGAGCCTAAAAGGGCTATGATGGGTGATGTAAAACGAGAGAAAAAAGAGGCCGATAGTTCAATCTTGTACCAAGATCCTCCTGATAGGCTCACTTCACCCAGTGACAAAAAATATACTTTAAAGGTTACTTCCTGGAATGTGGACGGTATCCGAGCTTGGTTCAGGAAGAAGGGCCTGGAGGTAACCCACGAAAAAGAGGCTACCATTTTGTTGTTCTTACTGGCTATTTCCACGGCAGTGGTTTTTCCTCTACCCTCCCCTCAAAAGTTGGGCAGAGATATCATAAAAAGAGAAACTTTTGCATTTAGACATCACACATCGGTTAAGATAACCTTTATTGTCATTCTTCTGGGTACACAGTGGCAGACACTGAAACGAAATTCCGATGTCCATTCTAGAAGGAAAAGAAGGCTGTGGGGAGAGAGAAAACAGGCATCCACCAAACACTGTCACCATCCCTAGGAAAATAGATTGGGAGGATTTGTATTGTAAAAATTCGGTCTAATTGGGATTGACTCTTAATGAAGACATGTCATTGTAATTTTACAGATGGTCCTCATTTTAATAACGCTGTTAGGGCTAGAAACGCCGTTGTTAAGCAACACAATCACATGTCGGAAAACCACATGCTCACATTGTTTAGCGACTGCAGTTCTGGTTGTCATTGTTAAGCGAGGACCTCACATCATTGCAACTTCCTGCCGGCTTCCCCATTGATTTTGCTTGTGGAATTTGGCTTCCCCATTTGACTTTGCTTGTCACAAATTGTGATCATGGGAACACCACAATGGCTGGAACTTCAAGGAGTAGTTGCTAATACCATTCTTTCAGTATCAGTGTAAGTTCAAATGGCCTCCGAAAATGTAGTCATTAAACGAGGACCACCTATATTGGCAACAATACTAAATGGAAGCTGTCTGGCAGGTTGATCTTTTGGGTTTTGCCTAAGGCTATCTAATTCTATTATTTAATTAAATAATATACAGGTAGTCCTTGACTTACAACAGTTCATTTAGTGACCATTTGAAGTTACAACGGCATTGGAAAAAAGTGACTTATGACTGATTTTCATACTTAAGACTGCTGCAGTATTCCCACGGTCACGTAATCAAAATTCAGAAGCTTGGAAACTGGTTCATATTTGACGGTTGCAATGCTCAGGATCCTGGAAAGCTGAATTTCATACATCTGGAGGGGACTTGTGCTGGGGAAGTCTGTTTGTTGCAATTCATTGTGGATCTCGAATGAAAACAATCTCTGCATTGTTACAGGCCATCAAAAAACAGTAATAAAAATACTGTGGCGTAGTAACCAGCAGTGGAGAAGGGAACAGGCAGTCCCCTTGGAGCTACCAGCAGCCAGCTTGATTGAAGTTATCAAGGCACTGTTGTTTTTATATCCCCTTCTCTTTGAACAAGCGAGAGGATGCATCTCTTTTACAGTGAGGTCCACAACTAAATGTCTCCTCACTAGACAAAACGTAGGAGAATGGTGGTTTTTATCCGTCTAATATCTGTCTTGGGAATAGAACGTTGCAAAGGATTTTTAGTCTTCCCAAATCAACCAAAGGCTAGGAAGAAATGTTTGTTAAAAAGAATTTCAGACTGTCCGGTTGGATAATTCTCTGAAAACACAACAGGATCTCTCATCTCCCTTTCTTTTGTGACATTGCAGAGTTTGTGTGGCCTTCCGTTTAATTGTAAGTTCCTCAAGGACGCTGGCCAAAGAAAGAGTCATACAGTTGTGGAGTTAACTCCCTTCTTTGCAAAGAAGGCCAGTCTAAAAATTATTTCTCAGTATAAATCTGTTAATGGTATACAGGTAATCCTCAACTTACAGCCACAACTGAGATCCAAATTTCTGTTGCTAAGTTAGACATTTGTTAAGTTAGTTTTATTCCATTTCACGGCTTTTCTTGCCACAGTTGTTAAGTGAATCTGGCTTTCCCATGGACTTTTGCTTGTCAGAAAGTCCCAAAAGGGGAATCACTATGGCCCTGGGACAACGTGACCGTCATAAATATTGCTTAACATATTGCTTAACACATTGTAAGCCGCCCTTAGTCTCCGGAGAAGGGCGGCATATAAATCAAATTAAAATAAATAAATATGAGTCAGTTGACAAGTGTCTGAATTTTGATCACATGACCCAGAGGAATGCTGAAAGTGTGAAAAAACAGCCATAAGTCACTTTTTTCCAGTGCTGGTGTAACTTAGAATATAGCTGGAAGGGACCTTGGGAGGTCGTCAAGTCCTGCCCACTGCTCAAGCAGGAGAACCTATACTATTTCAGATAAGTGACTTGTCTAGACTCTTCTTAAAAACATCCAGTGATGGAGCACCACGATTTCTGGAGTGAAGCTGTTCCACTGGTTAATTGTCCTCACTGAACTTCGAATGGTCACTAAATAAACTGTTGTAAATTGAGGATTGCCTGTAGTAAGAAGTATAAAATTTCGGTGACTGTATTAGCTCACTACCTTTTATGTTCCATCCAGTTAGTAACATTGGTTAGCAGGTTCAAACCTTACCCACTTTGGGAGATTCTGTTAACCTCTTTTAATCTGCAAAGTCCATTTTTTAACTAAGAGATGTCAAAAATTTATTATATTATATTACATTATTTTATGTTAATTGTTTTTCATTTCATTTTATTCCCTGCAGTGGGTGAAGGAAGAAGACCCCGATGTGCTCTGCTTACAGGAAACTAAATGTGCAGAGAGACATTTGCCAACTAACATTCAAGGACTAGCTGAATACCCGCATAAATTTTGGGCTTGCTCTAACGACAAGGAAGGCTACAGTGGCGTGGCTATGCTCTGCAAGAACAAACCTCTGGATATCACCTATGGCATAGGTAAGGACTTCTCCATCCTTATTTTAGGATCTTAGTTCCTCTTAGACTGGTGAAAAAGCAAGCTCCTCAGATTGCTCTCCAATAAAAGGGCTTTCGCAGGTGGCTAGGCCTATTGTAGGTACTGTTTTGTAAGAACACCTGTGCCATGTTCTACAGCAGGGGTGTCAAACTCAAAGCCCACAGGCCAGATACGGCCCGCAGGGTGCTTAGATCTGGGCTGCCCCAGAAACAGCAAAGGACCAGCCTGCGGTGCCTCTGCCAGCGAAAACAGAGCCCGGGCGGACCGCATGTGGCCTCCCCTGCTTCCGTTTTTGCTGGCAGAGGGCTGCAAGAGGCCATTGCAGCCGAAAACAGAGCCTTGATGAGTGAAGTGGAGCTGGCCAAGCCCAACCTGGCCATACAACCGAGGACAAACACAACCCTGATGCAGTCCTCAGTGAAATCGAGTTTGACACCACCTGTTCTACAGGTTCTCAAAAGGTTGAATTGCCATCAGACTTCTGTTCTGTCCCCATCTCACACACGCACCCAAACAGCCAGCCGGGGATTAAATAACTTTTCAAACACCCAATGTCAGTTATCAGAAACTTGGCAGCAACTCGGTAGCTGCCTGCCAAGAACTTTACTCCAAGAAGGAGGGGTTGTTCCTCCACCAGATAACACAAACAAAATACACACAGTTTAAACAGTCCAGTTCGTAAATTAAATCCACAGCAGATTTAGGCGTTGTTTTCCAGAGGTGCAAAGTGACTTGCCAGAAGTTTCAGCTTTGTCCGTCACAGAGTCTGACTGGCCACCACACTCCCTTATACAGCCTGTGGGGTGTGGTCCAGTGACTCAGCTTAATCTCTGGCACGCCTTCTCTTCTGCTGCGTACGTTTGTCTCGCCGACGCTGGCATGGATCCAGCCACAACTTATCTCCGTCGTCGCTATCCGACTGATCGGAGCCACCTGGCTCCTGGCCAATCTCTTCTCCTTCGGCAGATACCTGAAGCATTGCCAGAAAGGAGGGTCTTGGAGAGGGAAGCCTGGCCGACTCCTCTCCTTCATGTTCGGAGCCTTCTTCCTCCGATAAGAGGGACTCGGGGGTTGGAGCCACAACAACTTCCCAGATAAGACCACACAGGAAACAGGCCTAGTAGATGAGCTAATGTAACTTCTGAGGCTACATTAACAGAATCTTCCAAATCTGAACATGCAAATCTGCCACCGTCTCTTTTTACAGCGTGGTAACTTAGGCAGAATCCTTCTGAGTTTTGTTCTCTGTCCCTTAGGCGTCTGGTGGTCGTCCCCTCCCAATTTACCTGATTGTTCCCTAGGTAGCATCTTTCTCCACTTTCCCTTGAGCCATGGACAGACATCCTGGTATTTTCCTGTAGAATTTATTGGTAAAATTAAGAATTTATAATTCCGTCGATATTGGTAAGGTGTCCTCGTCTGGTTCAGCAAAGCGGACCCAAACTATGCTATGTTTCATGGTGGCACGAAAGATTGTGCCACCACGATCTTTCACAAACTGGATAAAATTCTTTGGATGCTGGGACACTCATAAATGTGAGTCAGTTGCCAAACGTCTGAATTTTGATCCCGTGACCATGGGGATGCTTGCAATGGTCATGTGAAAAAGCGGTCATAAGTCACTTTTTTCTTCCTGTGATAAAATTTCAGACGCTTGGCAACTGGTTCATACTTACGACTCTTGCTGTATCCCAAGGTCATGTGAATTCCCCTTTTGCAACCTCCTGACAAGCAAAAATCAGTGGAGAAGCCAGATTCACTTAACAACCAGGTTACCAAGTTATCAACTGCAGTGATTCACTTAACAAATGTGCCCAACAAATGTCTCCATTAACAACAGCAACTTTGTAGCTCAATTGTGGTCATAATTGAACTAATTGAAATTGAACTAATAAATACATCCAGGACTACTTATAATGGAAAGCCGGGGAGTTCTCAGGTGGACGACACCTGAAAAGGTTGGAACGTTTTCTTGCTCTGATTGTGCTTGTACAGTTTTCTTGCTCTGATTTATTATTTATTTATTTATTATTTAAATTTTTATGTCGCCCTTCTCCCAAGGGACTCAGGGCAGTGCACAGCCACAATAAAATAACATATATCCATAAAATTTAAAAACTATTTAAAACATATTAAATAATTTGGCCCATATATTAAAAAAAATTAAAACACCCATTAAAATTAGTTTTTTAAGCCAGCCTAGCCTGTTGAAACAGTAAAGTCTTAAGGGCACGGCGAAAGGTATGTAGGTCGGGAATCATACGTATCTCCGGGGGCAATTCATTCCAGAGGGCCGGTGCCCCCACAGAGAAGGCTCTCCCCCTGGGGTTGCCAGTCAACATTGTTTGACCCACGGCACCCTGAGGAGTCCTTCTCTGTGGGAGCATATTGGCCGGTGGGAGGCTATCGGTGGCAGAAGGCGGTCTCGTAAGTACCCAGGTCCTAAGCCATTGTGCTTGTGCTTCGATCTCTCTTCTGCATTGTTGCTACAGGTGATGAAGAGCACGATAAAGAAGGCCGCGTGATCACAGCCGAGTTCCCCAACTACTTTCTGGTGACCGCCTATGTCCCCAACGCCGGTCGGGGACTGGTGCGCCTGGAATACCGCCAACGTTGGGATGGAGCCTTCCGCTCTTACCTGGAAGGCCTGGCTGCCCGCAAGCCCCTTATCCTGTGCGGAGACCTCAACGTAGCCCACCAGGAGATCGATCTGAAGAACCCCAAGGGGAATAAGAAGAGTGCTGGCTTCACTCCAGAAGAACGGGCTGGTTTCACCCAATTGCTGGAAGCTGGCTTTGTCGACACTTTCCGACATCTCTACCCCGATACTCCCTATGCCTATACTTTCTGGACATATATGATGAACGCCCGGGCTAAGAATGTGGGATGGCGGCTTGACTACTTTGTCATCTCCAAGGGGCTTCTGGAAGAGTTGTGTGACAGCAAGATCCGCTCCTCAGTCTTGGGGAGTGACCATTGCCCCATCACCCTCTATGTCGCCGTGTAACACATGCAGACCCAAACCTATTACAGCTTGAGTGGGAAAAGAAAATCAGAGCTAAAATTATGTCTATGACTACTCAACCCTAATTTTAGAGCAGTGTTTTTCAACCATGGCAGCTTTCAGACGTGTGGACTTCAACTCCCAGAATTCTGGGTGGCAGACGGGAATTCTGGGGGTTGAAGTCCACATGTCTTAAGGTCTCCAAGGTTGAGAAACACTGCTCCTGAGTCAGGATCTGAATCCCTTTCCAGTCTCATCCCAGGCTGCTAATAGGTTTCCGCAATGTAAAAATATTTCTGTCAAAAGGTGTGTGGCTATTTTGGAGTTAACTGGAAATAAGGTCTTGGTTTTTAGTTCCTCTGCCTGCTCAAGTTCTACCGAGGAAGATGGCTTAAAACGGGTGGGGAACTGTGGCCATTTTAAGACCTGTGGACTTCAACTCCCAGAATTCCTGAGCCATCATAGCTGCCTCAGGAATTCTGGGAGTTGAAGCCCACAAGTCATAAAGAGGCCATATTTTCCCACGTCTGGCTTAAAAGGTGGGACTGGAGCAAGGTGGATGGAAGCTATCTCAGATTCCTGAGATAGCAAGGATCACACTGGAGTCCTTTGTTTTCTAGCATTTGCAGCAGAAAAGAAAAAGAGAAGCTAGGCTAAGTGGCATTACTCCACTGCTATTGTTCTCCAGATGTTAGCTGTGTCTTCTTTGAGTATTGCCCCTCATGAAAAAGTAGCCTTTCCTCCTCACCTTTCCTCTCTCCCCCCCTTGCTGTTTTGGGTGTAATTCACCGAGACTTATTTTGATATCTCAGAAAACATTAAACTTCCTGTTTATAAAATAAAAATCAGCCAACCTTGTCTCGTTTTCTATCCGGAATGCTATCCTTTAGCAATTTCAGTGTGGCCTCTTAAGCAATGACTTCCTTTAGCTTTCAACTTTATCCCCACCTGACGGTCAAAATAGTACGGAAGAATTTCCTGCCCGAGTTGATTTTCACACTGACTTTGGTAATTACCTCGTCTATTCTTCACAACTCTTTTTATTTCCAATAATGGAAAGCTGGCTGGTCATTATTTCCCTTCAACCTGCGTGTACATTTGTGTGCATCTATTTGCTTAAAAGTAAAAGTTGTGTCCGACACTGTTGTGTCCGACTCTGTTGGGTGATGCTCATGTCCATTTCCTAGCTTGGAAGCCAGCATTGTCCGAAGACGCTTCCGTGGTCATGTAGCCAGCATGATTATATACAGAGGACCACTGAATGCTGATACATTTCCACTGAAGTGGCACCTGTTTTATCTACTCGCATTTGCATGCTTTTGAACCGTTGCCATGTTTCCCCAAAAATAAGACCGGGTCTTATATTAATTTTTGCTCCAAAAGAAACTTTAGGGATTATTTTCTGGTTAGGTCTTATTTTGGGGGAAATAAGGTATTTTGGGGTACTAAAATGCATCTGTCTGGCTGATGATCTTAACTGGAGCTTACTTTTGGAGTAGGACTTATATTATGAACATCTGGAAAATCATGCTAGGGCTTATTTTCCAGTTGTGCCTTATTTTGGGGGAAACACGGTAGGTGGGCAGGAGCTGGGGCGAGGATGGGAGCTTACCTCATCGCACAGCGCTTTGGTCTTAAATTGAGGCCGTCCAGCTGACAAGTTCACCATCTTTAATCACTAAGCCATCCCATCTCCTTACCAATTTGCTTAATACTGACTAAATACTCATTTCTGTATCTGGACAGTTGGAAGCCACCTATAGGAAAAACTCTGGTGGCGCAGTGGTTAGAATGCAGTATTTCAGGCCAATTCTGCCAACTGCCAGCAGTCCGATCCTGACAAGCTCAAGGTTGACTCAGCCTTCCATCCTTCCAAGGTCGGTAAAATGAGGACCCAGATTGTTGGGGGCAATATGCTGACTCTGTGAACCACTTAGAGCTATAAAGCACCGTGAAGCAGTATGTTACTGCTATTGCTAAAAAAATGCCTCAAAACATTTCCACAAAGCACCTCAGCCTGTGCTAAATATTCCCCATTTCAAGTTAAGCTGATTTCCCAATGAGTTGCTCCTTATCTTAGAAAGAAACCAATCTCAGTAAGTGTATGCTTAGGGATCACTTTAGCAGGGGAGGCAAAAAAATTTTCAGGTTTCAACCTGGGAAACGGTCCTTTGTCGCCCAAGCCCATCTGGGAAGAATGTCTAAAATTCAGCGAGAAGTCAGCAATAAATCAACCCCATTGGAGCCCATCTGACATGTCTTGGTTGTCCAAGTCCCAACCTCTTGACGTATCTGCAGCAAGGATGAGATTAACCTTTGCAAGATAATTACTCTCGCACATACATCCAAGGTGAAACAAGAATTAGTGGAAGACTTGGGGGATCAAGAAGGTATCAGAGTTACATGTGATTCATGTTAATGAGCCTTACTGACCGAATGATTGGATTAAATTATGCAAATAATTTTTTAATATGTAAAAGATTTGTACGGAGGCCCATTTTAAGCAACTCTTCAGGAATTTCCTCCAACAGAAGTACATTTAATTAAACCAGCTCTTAAATGAATTTCCTTCCTTAATCGAAGGACGTTCAGTTGAAATCAACTCTTAATTGAAGGGATTCCCTTCCTTAATTGGAGGAAATAAACCACCTCGTTCCCCTTAAGGTGGCTCATTCTGAAAAACCGCAGATTCCTCTCCAGTCAAGTCAGATATGCAATAGTCACGTTTTATTTATTTACAACCATCCAATTGTGCCTGTGGAAGAGAAGGAAAAGGACAACAGACTTGTTCAATCATGGCTGAAAAAGAGACAGACATACGGTGCAAGCACATAAGGCAGGCAAGCAGGCAGCCAACACGGAGAAGTTATCTTAAATAGTTCTATGTACATTTTACTCCTTATATACAAGCTGCAACAGGCTTGGGGCTATAAGCTCGATGCCACGAAGGTGGTAGAATTAAAATCTTGAGGCCAAGAGGGAAGGGGGGAGAGGACTAGCGCTGAGAAATATCAAGCCAGGTTCGCACCAGGATTGAGATATTTCTCTAAATGGAATGTCTTTGCTTGCATAACTCGGGGCATCCTTTCCTCTCTATGACAAGAGTGCATGCACCATTTTCCTCCCCTTTCGGTCTATGTCATCAACTAGTAACACAAAAGAAGGGATGAAAATCTGATTTAGTAGGCTCTGGAAGAAGATAGTTCTGCGCCTCAAGTCAAGGTTGAGATAAATCCCCACTCCCAGTTTTCTCAATCAACTGCGAGTGGTGTTGGCCAGCAGTTCTCCCTTCAACCTTTCGGAAAAAAAACAACAAATATCGTAGCCATGGTTTGAAAGGACTCTTTAAAGAGAGAGAGACGTGATGGTTCCTAAGGCTGCTCTCATCTCGCCCCATGAAAACAGAGTTTGGATTGTTGGGAGAAGAAACGGGGAAGTGGCTCCTTCGAGGAATGTGCAAAGATTAAGAAAATGGTAAGAGACGAGTCCCACAGTTAACGAAGCTAAACTTCTTTAGCGGAAGACCTCTGGATCTCACACGGTAGATCACAGAAAGGAGGATGGGTAAGGGCTGAAATTCATTAAAAAAACATCTGGACCAATCCCGAGGTTTTGGTACTAGCCTTTATGGAACGGGCTTTCTCTCATTCCCCGGGGCCCCCATTCACATTTGAGGATTATTGAAACTGCTTCGACCCTCAAAACCTTGCAGCTTTTAGCTACCCGCCCCCCCCCCCCCCACATTACAGACCACAGGATGAGAAAAAAACAAGGAAAAAAACCCCCAATACAGCAGCATTTCTCGGTGCTCTTTTTGCCTTCCCCTCTCGACCAGGAAATTTTTTTTTTAAGCAGCCTTCGATGGGAGCTGAGAACAGAGTCCTGAAAACACCCATTTTTGTGAAGTGCCCGCGCTGAAGAATTGTAGTGTAATCTCTGCTGTTTGGGCTGGGTCACCGCAACGGCCGCCGGTGGTTTGATGCCAAACCATCTCAGCTGCGTTCAAAGTTTTTTTCTTTTGGGAACGATTAGTGTTCTGTTAACTTGCAGGATCCATAGGAATTTCGCCCACCGCATCCCCGCCTGCCAGGGATGGCAGAACCCAGCAGAACTGGGCCTTCGGCTCCTTTGGAGTCAAATTGTACTTTCTTTTGCCATCAATCCTGGCTCAGAGCAACAGAGATGGAAGAAGACTGGTAGATAATCAGGGTTGTCCCATAGTTACTCAGATGACGATGCCGGGAGCGGGCACAACGAAAAGGTGGAACGGCAGACCCAACTTCAAATGGAAGCGGAGGGGAAAAGACGGGCTCTGAGTCCCCGGGTATGAGGTGGTGGAGCAGCGGTGGGAAATGATGGAAGAGCTTGGAGCGGCTCACGAGAAGTTCTGGATAGGGTGGCTGACTCTCATACAAGCCCAGTACATAGCTCGGCCAAGGAAAACCAAAGCCAGGAAAATCACCACAGCCCAGGCAGCATAGACACCCCTGTATTGCTGGGCTTGCTTCCAGGTACCAAACTAGAGAATGAAAGAAGAGTCAGAAATCAGCTTCACAATAAAACGGCTTCGTAGATTTACTGTGAAAGAGAAAGGTAAGGGTGTGTCTGTGTGTTCAATAGACCTTTTGGGCTCAGCAACCTTTTGTGTTCCCGCCTGAACCACGAAACGTCTCCAATTTTGACTCCCAACTGCTGAAGGTTGTGGTAAACTTGATGTCTTACATGCATAATCCCTCCCTCCTTTTTTTTTACCCTATTTTTTTTACCCTTATTTGTACCCTATGACTATCACTGTTGTACCTTATGATTCTTGATGAACGTATCTTTTCTTTTATGCACACTGAGAGTGTATGCACCAGAGACAAATTCCTTGTGTGTTCAATCACACTTGGCCAATAAAGAATTCTATTCTATTCTATTCTATTCTATTCTATTCTATTCTATTCTATTCTATTCTATTCTATTCTATTCTATTCTATTCTATTCTAGCCTAGCCTAGCCTAGCCTAGCCTAGCCTAGCCTAGCCTAGCCTAGCCTAGCCTAGCCTAGTCGTCTAGTCTATTGTATTCTGTATCTTTTCTTTTATGTACACTGAGAGCATATGCACCAAATACAAATTCCTTGTGTGTCCAATCACACTTGGCCAATAAAAAATTCTATTCTATTCTATTCTGTTCTGTTCTGTTCTGTTCTGTTCTGTTCTGTTCTGTTCTGCTCTGCTCTGCTCTGCTCTGCTCTATTCTATTCCTATTCTGTATCTTTTCTTTTATGTACACTGAGAGCATATGCACCAAAAACAAATTCCTTATGTGTCCAGTCACACTTGGCCAATAAAAAAATTCTCTTCTCTTCTCTTCTCTTCTCTTCTCTTCTCTTCTCTTCTCTTCTCTTCTCTTCTCTTCTCTTCTCTTCTCTTCTCCTTTTCTTTTATGTACACTTAGAACATATGCACCAAAGACAAATTCCTTGTGGGTCCAGTCACAGTTAGGTAATAAAAAAATTCTATTCTATTCTGTTCTATTTAATAATCAGGGGTTTGGAGGGGTTGTCTTTAAGATTCAGCCTATAAAGAGAGGGGTTGTCTTTAAGGGGTTGTCTTTAAGATTCAGCCTCCTGGAACTGGATTCTGAATAGGGAGAGAAGCTGCTCCTATCAAAGTTTATTACTTCTCTTCTTTTCAAGAGAGACCTTGGACAGATGCTCCACCTGTACTTCAGGTAGTCCTTGACTTACAACAGTTCCTTTAGTCACCATTGAAAGTTACAACTGCGCTGAAAAAAAGTGACTTATATTTTTCACACTTATGACCGTGGCAGCATCCCCAAATGAAAATCCATGTGATTTACAGAGAGGACCATATGACCTTGAACACTGTAACCGTCATAAACATGAAGCACTGCTTCATGTTTATGACGGTTGCAGTGTCCCCCGGGGTCACGTGATCCCCTTTTGTGAACTTCTGACAAGCAAAGTCAATGGGGAAGCCAGATTCACCTAGCAACCATTTTACTTATTTTGTAACGGAAGTGATTCGCTTAACAAACGTGACATGGAAAGTCGTAAAATGGGATGAAACTCACCTAACAAATTTCTCACGTAGCAACATAAATTTTGGGCTCAACTGTTGTGGCCGTACAGGTCGAGGACTACCTGTATTCAGGACCTTTAGTTTGGCTTCCTCTTTAATATTAACATTGTTTTTGTTATTTTGGATAAAACGTTTGCATAGGGGATTGGTACGTAAGGGTTCCTTTAGCAAAAAAGAGGATGGCCAGTAGAAGGAAATATTCCTTGAGTTTTTAAGTGGGAATTGCAAAAAGCTTGTCATAAAAGAGCCACTGTTCCCCACTCCTCTGCTAAATAAATAAATAGCTGTCATTTCAAACTGGACATTAACTTAGGCAAGAGCCTAGAGGAGGGCAGAGCTGTGCTGCTTAAAAGCTTCTAGATATCTACTATTGAACAGTTTTGATTTCAGATATTGAGTGCCATCTTCAGTTGCCTCCCTGTTAAGGGAGAAAGTGGCCTCAAGTCAAGACTGACCTTGGACCCATACCTGTAGGCTCTTTGGCAGCAAGATCGATGGGAGTTTCGCTCTCTTATGTTCTTCCAATTTTTTAACCTCCTCATCCCAAAGCCCTGGGATTTCCAGGTTATCAACCAGACATGGCCGTCTTTAATGGTCTCATCCTAATCTCATCCTTTTGAGACCCCCATCACGTGCCACCCCAAGGCCTAGCTAGATGCCTCTCGCTCAGACTCACCGCCAACCCCGTTGCTGTCACGGCCATCAGCACGCCCAACAGAAGACAGCATAAGCACCTTTTCCTCGGATAGCGGCGCCCGATGGAAGAGCTGGGGGTACAAAAAGTGGCAAGGGAAGTACATCAAGCATCCAGAGTCTCTCCCACAAGGCTCCTCTTTCCTCCCATAATTTGGGGCTTTGGCAGAGAAAGAGGCCTTGCCTATCAAGGACAAGCAGTAGACCTCTTCTCCAGCAAGGGATAGGGTGGGGGTGGAGGATGGGGACTCAGCTTCCTCACTCTCTTTGAAGCTGAACCCCACACACAGCAAGTTCCCTCCCCTATCCAGTTACTAATATCTAGGTATGTTCAATGGAAACTTGGGAGAACATTTATGTGAATGCTTCTCCTCCTCGCCCAATTCCTTCCCCAGAGTAACTCACACTTTACGGCAGTGCGGGCATCGGGCTAAAGTGCGATCGGTGAATTCTGTCCACTGGAGAGACAAAAAAAAAAGAGAGGAAGGCTTAGGAAGGAAGAGAAGGGAAACCTGACCCGAGTCGTTTTTCGCTGCTGCAAATAGGCTCATTTTTTTAAGGAGTCGCACTCAGCTGCTCCTCCAAATAGCAATAGTACTTAAGACTATATACCTCTTCACAGTGCTTTACAGCCCTCTCTAAGCAGTTTACAGAATCAGCCGATTGCCCCCAACAATCTTGGTCCTCATTTGACCCACCTCGGAAGGCTGAGTCAACCTTGAGCCTGGTGAGATTTGAACTGCCAAATTACAGGCAGCCGGCAGACTGCAGTACTGCATTCTAACCACTGCGCCATTGTGGCCATCCTCAATTTACAACAGTTCCTTTAGTGACCGTTGGAAGTTACAACACCACGGAAAAAAATGACTTATGATTGTTTTTCACACTTATGACTGTCCCTATGGTCATGTGATCAAAATTTGGATGGTTGACAACTGGTTCCTATTTGTGACGGCTGCAGTTTCCCGGGGTCAGGTGATCCCCATTTGGGACCTTCCGACAAGCAAAGTCCATGGGGAAGCCAGATTCATTTAACAGCCGTGTTACTAACTTCATGACTGCAGGGATTCATTTAACAAACGAGACAAGAAAAGTAGTAAAATGGGGCAAAACTCACATAGCAAGTTTCTCGCTTAGCGACATAGGTTTTGGGCTCAATTGCGATCGTAAGGGGAGGACTGACTACTTGTAGCTGATTTGTTACTGAAGTCCACTCACGTGGAGATATTCGCAGGGGAGAGTCCAATTTGTGTCAATTTCAAAGGATGCAAGCAACCTCAGCCAATTGAATTGTGTTTTTCTATCCACTTTGCACTTCAAGGCCAGTTCCCAACAAGACTGCCTTAAAGATAAAAGGTAAAGGCATATGTGCTAGTTGCTCCTGACTCTAGGGGGCGGTGTTCATCTCCGTTTCAAAGCCAAAGAGCCAGTGCTGTCCAAAGACATCTCCGTGGTCATGTGGCTAGCATGACTCAACGCCAAAGGCACACAGAGCACTGTTACCTTCCCACCAAAGGTGGTCCCTATTTTTCTACTTGCATTTTTTTACATGCATTTCGAACTGCTAGGTTGGCAGAAGCTGGGACAAGTAACGGGAGCTCACCCCGTTACGCGGCGCTAGGGATTCGAACCGCTGAACAGCCGACCTTTCGTCGACAAGCTCAGTGTCTTAGCCAAATCAGAATTTGTAAGTTTATAATTTTCTTCTGATAACAGGTTTCCAAACGCCACCCAAACCTGAGCCTGGAACAAATAGGCTTCATTTCTTTCCCCCGATCCCTTCCTCCACAGCACCCTTACCAGGAAATTATTTTCGCAGTGGCCGCAATTGACACGCACACCTGCGGGCTGAGGCTCGGGACTCGGAGGGCCAGGGTGAACGGGCCCTAAGTTTATGACCCTTTTACTGGGTAGAAAACAGAGGGAAAAAGAAATTATTCTTCTTGTCACTCCACCTGGCCCCACCAAACACCCACTTTCAAGCCAGTGAAACTCCACCCCGTTGCCATCATGGAGAATAAAAGTTGACTTTGCATTTAAACATTTCCCCGTGTTTTTTTTTAAACTCAGGTCCAAACCTGGAATGCACAGCTAACTTCTCACGCTCAAAGAAAGCCCTTCAACATGCCAACATCTGGGTTTTATCTATTAGTCTTTCTGGTTTGATCAGGGCAACCGCTGTTTTTATTATCCAAACATAAACACCCTCTTCCAGGAACAAAAAAACAAAACAAAAACCAGGTTCAAACTCTGAAGACACAGTGAGAATTCCCCCTTTCCTTCTCTCTCTGGGCATGTTTTTTTTCCTCTACAAATGCCACGTTTTTAGCTTGATTACTCCAATCTGTATCTTTGCTTTCTAGTTCTTTCTTCAGAAAACAGACTCCTGTGCACGTTGTTGGATCAGAGCACCTCCCCAATACGCTTATTCCTTCCCACCTTTCTAAAAAGATTTCAGGATTCAAAATATTCAGGATTCTAAATCTCTCTCTCACACACACACGCACTACTTTTCTCCAAACACATCAGGGTTTTGCACTCATGAAGAAACAAGCCCTTCCTTCATGAGTGCAAAACTTTGATGTGTTGTTTGGAGGCATAGATTGTTAAGCCCAACAGTTTTGGGAAAGTGCTGTATTTATAACGGTGTGAAAAGAAATCGACTTTTTGAACTGGGTGTCTTTCGAATACCGAATAACGGAGTTGGAAGGGACCTTGGAGGTCTTTTAGTCCAACTCTCTGCTCGAACAGGAGACCATTGAGATGAGCAGCCTATAGCAGTGATTGATTGATTGATTGATTTCTTTCTTTCCTTTCTTTCTTTCTTTTTTTCTTTCTAATTTATATACCGCCCTTCTCCCTGAGGACTCAGGGCGGTGTACAACCAAGATTAAAAACATGTAGTACAAACATGTAGTGATGGCTAACCTTTTTGTCGCCGTGTGCCAAAAGCGGGGTGAGCGGAGGGGTCGCACACACGCGCGTCCACACCCATAATTTCTTTCTTGGAGCCTGGGGAGGCTGAAAATAGCCTTCCCCAACCGCCCCCCCCCCCCCCCAGGCCCTCTGGAGGCCGGAAACAACCCGTTTTGCAAGTTCCAGTGGGACCGGAAGGCCCGTTTTTCGCCCTCCCCAGGCTCCAGAGGCTTTCTAGGAGCCTAGGGAGGGCAAAAATGGCCTCCCCCTCCCCCAGAGCCTGTTTCCCGACTTCTGGTGGGCCCGGAAGGCCCGAAAATTAGCCAGCTGGTGAGCGCATGCCTGCTGGGAACTAAGCTAGGGCAACGCTCGCGTGCCTACTGATATGGCTCCGCGTGCCACCTGTGGCACGCGTGCCGTAAGTTCACCATCACGGGCCTATAGAAATTGAATAAATACAAATAAATAAAAAATGGTTGCCATACAAAACCGTAAACCAGATTTTTTTTTCACAATACAAGGTAATTGTGTACATTCTTCTACTTCTTTTCCCGACCTGCCTAGTTTCTACTGAATATTGTTAAACCTCGTATTTTTACAATATTTGTCAAAATATCTTTTAAGTAGGTGCGGAGCTGCTAGGATGGTCTGCATTTGCAGTTGGAAAATAATGTACAATTCCTTCAGTAGGAGAATGTACATAATTACCTTGCATTTGGAAAATAAATCCGGCTTACAATTTTGTACGGCAACCATTTTTTATTTACCGTATTTTTCGGCGTATAAGATGCACCAGAGTATAAAACACATCTTAGTTTTTTGGGAGGAAAATAGGGAAAAAAATTCTGCCTACCAGGTATTCATCTGGCTAGCGTCCTTAGCCTGGTCAGCTTCAGCACATTAGTTCACTGGTTTTGAGGGCGCGCACGCTCGATTTGCTCACATGAGCCTGGTTGGGGCTAAAAAAATAGCTTCTAAAGCACAGCGGTTCATCAGAGGGAACTCCAGTGATTAATGTAGGTGAAGCGCAGAAGGGATAAGAGAAGACAGCAGCTGTTCCGGGTAGCCATTTTAGCCTACGCGCGTTGCGTTTTCAGCCTCCAAATGCGTCGCGTTTTCAGGCAGCGATGTGCTTTGGTGATTCCCGCAGCCTTGAAGGCTCTCAAACAGAGCGTTTGGAGGCTGAAAACGCAACGCACAGAGCCCAAAAACACAAGCCATTGTCGCTGGCAACCTCTGCAGGCAGGAAGAGTACACGCAGAGGCCAAAGGGTGGGTGGGGTTACACTCAGAGTATAAGATGCATCCAATTTTCAGCCTCTTTTGGGGAGGGGGGGGGGAGAATGCATCTTACACTCCGAAAAATACACTTTTTGTTATTTATTCAATTTGTACAGGATGTTCATTTCAGTGGTCTCCTGTCTGAGCAGGGAGTTGGACCGGAAGACCTCCAAGATCCATTCCAACTCCGTTATTCTGTATTCTCCGTTATGCTGTATTCTAAAGCACCCAATTGCAGCCCTTGGAGCAATGTTGTTCAACCTTGGCAACTTGAAGATCTGTGGACTTCAACTCCCAGAAACCCTGGCTAGGGAATTCTGGGAGTTGAAGTCCTTACATTCTCAAGTTGCCAAGGGAGGTTGAAAAACACTGCTCTGGAGAGGAGCCATTTGTCCAGAATGGTATAGGGCTGTGATGGCGAACCTATGGCACGGGTGCCACAGGTGGCACGTGGAGCCATATCGGTGGGCACGCGAGCTCAGCTCCGGCACTCATGCGTGCACTGGCCAGCTGATTTTCAGGCCTTCTGGGCCCACCAGAAGTCAGGAAACACACTGTTTCCAGACTCCGGAAGGCCTCTGTGGGGGTGGGAAAGGCTGTTTTCGCCCTCCCCAGGCTCCTAGAAAGGCTCTGGGACCTGGGGAGAATGAAAAACGGGCCTACCGGTCCCACCGTGCCATCATGTGCCAAGAGCGGGGGAAGCAAAGGGGGTGGGGCGCATAGAATTATGAATGTGGGCACGCGTGGGTGTGACCCCACCGTGCTCCCCCTGCTTTTGGCACACAATGGTAAAAAGGTTAGCCATCACTGGTATAGGGTCACCTGCTTGAGCAGCGGGGTTAGACTAGAAGACCTCCAAGCGTCCTTCTAATTCAATGGGCAGCTCACAATTTTTGGACTATAATTCTAGACATAGTTTTGCTCTACATCTGAAATTAGGGCCATATAACTTTTTAACATTTAAGTCATGATTTGTTAAGTAAGGATATACCTTTCTTAGTGATTAGGTGAGACTTTTATCTTATATTTTATGTCATGATGATACTAACATTGATTCTAATGATACTGTTGTTGATACAATATATTTACTTGAGTTTAATAATCATCTGTAGTTTTAAAATGGCGTAAGTTATTTGTGTAGAAGTCAATTCATTATTCAGAGAACCTGTTCTTAATTTATCTAGCTTCATGTATATTTATGTGAGCCACCACAAGTAATTTGTGATTATGAAAGCATACAAATATATTGAATTAACAAATACACATAAATATCTCTTATTTCCTTTGCGATTTTATTTTTTCCTCTTCTTGCTTCTGTTTTCCCTATTTTTGATTCAATATTAAAACAACCTAAAGAACGTAACTAGATAATTTCCTTCCCCACCCCTTACCAATATATCCGTGGACAGGCAATGCGTTGTGAGGTCACTTTGCAGATCAAAAGACAGTTGCAAGGGCATCTGACATACTTCTTACCAGGTGGGGCATTTTTAATCGGCTATAGAAGGAAAAAAAAAACATTTTTGAAAGTTAAACAAGTTGAACATGTTTCCTGGTTTAAGAAGAGAGAAGGTCACAAGAGGGCAAAGAATCCAATCCATCTGTCAGGCATTGAACCGAGATTACTAGTGACAGCTTCCTTCATCACAATGTATCTGTAAATATTTAAACTGAATACGTATTTAAAAAATAAACAGGCAGCCAACAGGTGTGGTGGAGAAGACAACAGGTTTAAATCTTTTGGCCAAATTGGGAAAATAGTCTAGAAAATAATTTGTGATTTCTTTTCCTGAAGAAAGCACAGGACATCCTATCAAAATTCAGTAAGTAACAAATATACATTTTTCTGTGTTAACTTTATTTTTCATAGCTTAAAAAAATTAGGTATTAAGTGTTGCGCCAGAATCATGCTCAAGAAGCTGAGATACTGCTAATCTTAATAAGAAAAGCTGGGCTAGATAAATCTAATCTTGGATAAAGTGTACATTTCTGGAAACAGGGCAACAAAAATGTGGCATTCAGAAGACACCTATTTTTCACCAAGGGGGAAAAAAGTATATTTTTCAGTCAGAGGGCTTCTTTTGTTCAAAGCCTTTATTGTCATTGTACATCATGTATACAATGAAATTGGTTTAATTGGCTTCCAATATAAAACATAAAAGCAGCAGAAGGGAAGAATGACAATATGGAAAGGGTAGGGCCCTTCTCAAACATTTCTGATTTTCATTGCAATCTTAACAGGTTAAGTTCCTTATGTCAAAGGTAACTCGGGGGGGGGGGGCAAAGATAAGGCACAATTGGTAACTGCACATTGAACACCTAGCAAATCTAAAGTCGTATCTTGAACTCTAAAAGAAATTCGTTTATTTTTTAAGCTTCTGTCTGTCCGTGATGCCTTATTCTGAGAAGCTAAGATAAAAAGGCTTCCGAACAAGCTTATATGGGAGGCGAAAGAGAAAACATCAGAGTGATACTGAGGATAATATTCTCTCAAGTCAAAACTATTGAATTGGATTTTAAATTATTGAAGGGATCCGAGCAACTATTTAGACTTTCAAGTTTTGCGCTATCTGCAGCTGGCAGGAACTGAAGATGTTGCAAATTGACAGAGCTAATTTTTAGATTTATATTTTCAGAAGACTGAGAAACCATTAACAGAAAAGAAACCTGAACAGGAAATGAGTTCTAGTACAAGTTCCCAATTTTAGAAGAAGCCTTTTCTTCCACAGAATATTTTGCGCCTGAAGTGTTCTATGTAGTCTATATATCTTGATAGCAACCTTTAAGGCAGGGCAGCTCCCAAAGTGGGACAGTTTGCCATGAACTCTGGGGAGGGTGGATGGGAGGAAGGCTGCCTAAAGGGGGAAAATGCAAGTTTTGACTGCTGTTATCTCCCCGAGATGCGGTTTCTGGGTCACCCACCTGGGAGAAGAACCCAGCTGCATTCCAACTACGCTTGGAGTGGCTCTTTTGAAAACATCTTGCTTCAATGTAATTTTGGGGGGGTGGGGGGGGAGGAGAAGCAATGGGAGGCAGTTAAGGGAGGAAAAAGTTGAAGCTAGGGATTTTGGTGGCGGGATTCCGAGTTCTGGCCATGCATTACTGCAATATACTTGATTTCTAATAAAATTATACCTTCCTCAATAAATGGAGCCAAGGATCGTTTCTATTTAGAGGTTTAAGTGATGGCAGGTCTGACATTAAGACAAAATACTGCAACTTCAACCAGCAGAAGAATCATCTCTAAATATTTCCAATGAAATCTAACAGGAACAACTCTTTGGAAAGGGTGTGGAATAGAACAGAAGAGCAAGGCTAAAGACAGAAATGCATTCAGGCCCTAAATGTTCCTTTTAGGGGTTATAACTCCTAGATGCCTTAACAACTTCATGGATAGTGGGAAGGAGTCCAGATCCTTCTTTACCCGTAAGAATAAAAAAACTCCTCAAAATTTGTCCCATCCAATAGTCCAGGAATTCGACAAGCAGATGCAGATGTTTTAGCTCCTGAGCTTGCCCAAGTGGTCCTTGATTTATGATTACTTGTTTAGAGATAGTTACAAGTTACAGTGGTGCTGAAACAACAGGACTTACAATCAGTTCTTGCATTTATGACCACTGAAACGTCCCAGAACTCACATGATCAAAATGTAGACAGTTGGCAACTAGCATCTATTCATAATAGATGCAGCATCCCAAGGTCATATAATAGCCATTTGTGACCTTCCCAGCTGGCTTCTTACAAGCAAAATCAATGGGGAAAGCTGGATTCACTCAAAAACTAAGCGATTCACTTAACCACGGTAATTTGCTTAATGACCACAGTAACAAAGGTTGCAAAATTAATAAATTAAATAAATAAATAAATAAAATTGGGCATGACTTGCATAACCACCTCATTTAGTGACAGAGATTCCAGTTCCGACCATGGTCATAAGTCAAGGACTACCTGTAATGATACCATCTGTTTCCTATTGTTGGTTCTATCCAGCACTTCTTTCTCAAATAAACCTCTCATCATGAATAAATTCCTCCTCTATAATTGGTGTGTTTGTTTTTAACTATTTAAAGGAGTAACAAGCACATTCCATCCAGGGGCATAAATTAATTGTGCTGTGTGCAAAAATGTGTTACATTCATTTCGAATTTCCTATGTCAATTTCACTGAAAGATTTCAACTTTTAACAATGCCAGGGAGAGGAATATGCACCAAGACAAATTCCTTGTGTGTCCAATCACACTTGGCCAATAAAAAATTCTATTCTAATAAAAAATTGTATTCTATTCTAATTAAGGCAAAGAAAAGAAAAAGGCCCAAATTGTTTTTTCTCAGCCAAAATAAACAAGAACCTAACATTGTTCACTGAGATAATGTACAGGTCAAATTTCAGGGATTTTTAAAAAAAAAACCCTCTTCCAATCGAACTTCTAATGTAAAGAAAGACACCATAAAAACTTTCATATGAGTCTAGTTCAAATGAGTTCAGATGAACAATACCTTCACCACAACCAAATCAACCCAATAAAACACTACGCTACAGTAAAGTATTATCCCAGCTAAAGGAGAACACCAATATAATCCTTTTAGGAGGAAACATAAACGAAGAAAAGAAAAAAAAAGGAATCCTTTTAACGAATGGCCTTGTGCAGAGTCAGGCCACAGATCTAGCTTGCTCAGTATTGACTATGCTGACTTGAGCGCCAACAGCTCTCAAGGGACTGAAGACTCTGCCTGAAAGCTAACACAAGTACTCCATCAGCAAGCCATGTCAGCAGATTTGCAGTTGTGGTTTACTCTTTTGCAATCCAGGGTAGTTTTTTTTTTTAGGAAATCATCCGCACTATGTTAAAAAAAAACCAACTACATATTTGTAACAACTGGCAAGAACTATAGGAATATAAGCCTCCCTTTGTCTTTGACTAGCTTTATTGTATGATCGTAGCATCTGGCAGGAGGCCAGAGTTTTGCTGTTGTGGAATTGAGCTGAAGGTAACCAAGCAGGGGAAATGACCCTGAGAAGCACTGCTTGTCTCCGACTTTCTATCTGGTTCATGGGTCAGCTCATCTTCCTTTACATGTACTTGTGCTTTATTTGGCCAAGTGTGGTTAGACGCCCAAGGAATCTGTCTCCAGTGCTGAAGCACTCGGTGTACTTGCAAAACAGCAGAATGTAACAATACTAAAGTGTACAACCGATAAAAGGGGAAAGTAAGAAATAATAAAGGGGATAAATAAATAATACTGCAGCCATATCCTATGGATTGATGTAGATACGTACATCAAAGGCAAAAAAAAACAAAAACCCTTAGTCACTGTATTTTATCAGCTGTGAGAATTAGGTGTTCAGCAGAAGTGATGGCACAAGGGAAAAAACTGTCCCTGTGACTAGTTGTCTTGGCATACAATGCCCTATAGTGCCGTCCCAAGGGAAGGAATTGAAAATTTATGTCCCGGATGAGAGGGATCTGCAAATATCTTCTCAGCCCTCCTTCTGACCTGCGCAATATATAAGTCTTCTATGGCAGGCAGATATTCCACATCTTATGTTCCACCCAGCTGCTTCTTGTCTTTACAACTTTCCAGTGTGCCTCCCCACATCCCACGTGTCCCTCTGACAGTGCTCACCGTGGCCTCATTGCAAACGCTACACTTCACCACGTGCTGATGCATCTTTCCCTCCACGTTGATGGGGCTCTGGCAGACTCGGCAAGTGATCATAGGGGCACTGCCGCTCTCCGGTGACGCCATCGGGGAATAAGGCGGGGGATCTTCTGTGGGCAGTACGGCTGCTTGGGTCCCATCGAGACTGCTGAAAGAGGAAAATCCTTGGAAGGGAACAGAGAAAGAATCATGGTGAAAAGGGAGCACTCAAATTACCATTCTATGGTGCTGCTGTTGAATTTACAGGCTGCCCCCTCGATCCTTGTTCCAGATCTCTTACCTGCATTTCATTCTCCTCAAATTTCTCCACCAGCACCATCACCCTTTGATCCCCACCTCTAAATTTGTTCATCTTCTACCTGCAAAGCCATGCAGTGGGTGGCCTTGATGGAGAGAGGGGAGATCTGTACCAAAGCAACCAGGATGGAAAAACTGCTTTGGTCCAAACAATGAAGGAGGAATGAGAAAACATTTGAAGCCACCTTCATAATTCACATTAGTAAAGGCTCAAGGTTGACTTAGCTTTGCATCCTTCCGAGGTCGGTTAAAAATGAGGACCCAGATTGTTGGGTGGGCAATATGCTGACTCTGTAAACCGCTTAGAGAGGGCTGTAAAAGCACGATGAAGCAGTATAGAAGTCTAAGTGCTTTTGCTATTGCTAGTATAAGAGAGGGAGGAGGTGAGCCATAATTAAGACTTTTATCTACAAACATCTACTTTTATTTACAATCTACAAGTATCTGCTTTTATCTACAAATAGCTACAGGCTCCTCACATCCTAAACCGTTTGAACTTCTCCACTCAGGATGCCACTATAGGCCACTGCACCCCAAAACAACTAGACACAAAGATAGTTACCCTCCCCCCCTCATGCCATCACTCTGCTAATCACCTAATTCCCACAGCACCGCCTAATGCCTGAGGATATTTACCCATTTAATAGAACTGTACTGCCATTATCCTTCTCGTCTTCTCATCTTTCCTACCACCTTCTTCTATTGGTATCTCATGATTTATCGCTTGTTGTTTGTATCTTATGATTTATGATCTATGACTTATCACTTTGTTGTTTGTATGTACACTGAGAACTTAAGCACCGGAGACAAATACCTCGTGCGTCCAATCACACTTGGCTAATAAAGAGCATCCCTATTCCTATTTTGTTAGGATTGGTTATTACAAGAGAATCTTTATTTTTTTTAAAAAAAAAGGGGGGGTGGGAATTTTGGTCTTTGCCTGTAATTGGATTTCCTGGTTTGATTTACATCTTAGGACTGACAGCTCTTAGCAATTCTGATGAGCCTTGAGAAAAGCATTTGGCTGGAACCAGACTAGTAATATCAAAAAATATGTTTTTACTGCCTAGGGCAGGGGTCTCCAATCTTGGCCACTTTTAAGACTTGGTGGACTTCAACTCCCAGAATTCCTCAGCCAGGAGGAATTCTGGGAGTTGAAGTCCACCAAGTCTTAAAAGTTGCCAAGGTTGGAGACCCCTGAATTAGAGGACATCAAGCCCCCGCCCCCACCCAATGTAGGGGGTCCTCCTACCAAAAGGGCTGGAGATGAAGTGCTGCCTTTATGATTGGATACCCAATTCGAATTCTAGCCCCTACCGAGCCACGCCCACCCCTCCCCACGCACAAGCCACGCCTCCTGGCTTGACGACCTCTCTAGGATACTCTCGTCTATCGTCCCCCCCTCTCCTCAACCCCGCCCCCCGCCTCTCCTTTCTCAGCGGCCCTCCCAGGAGCATCAACGAGGAAAAGGCGTCTCACCTTGTGGTGGGTTGGGTTTTCCCGGAGCAGTCGAGGCGGGTCCCGACCCCAGACCCGCCGGCCCCACCAAGCCTCCGGAGCCGAGGCCGCTCCCATCGCCAGGGTCGGCTGGCAGGAGAGGGGAGCGTTCACCATCCGCAGCCATCGCCGATACGGCTGCTGCACCTGTAACCGCCCCGAGTCTCTTTCGGCTTCCGTAGCGCGCACGTCTCCGCCCCCTCGCTCCCGGATTACTCTTTTCACACGACGACCCGACGGCTTCATCCTATCGGCTGCAAGGAAAGGGCTCGGTCCCCCGTCACGTGACCAGAAACCGGTGGCGATAGCGGGTGCTGCGCTTCTGATTGGTCGCGAGGGGCTGTGACGGTGTGTCGTCCGCTCCCTTCTATTGGACGCGAGCCGTGCTCGTTCTTTTGCAGTCCCACCCCCTCGTCCCGTGACTCTCTTCTGCAGCTCCTTATTGGTTAATTCTTGCAGTTTGTCCCGAATCATCGTTTCTTGCTTAATTGGCTATTACCCCCCCCCCCACCTCTCTCTCAAGGTGGGCCCGGCGTTTAAAGAGTTCTAACTCACGTGATAGTGAACCGCGGGTGCTGATTGGCTTAGCTCTTCCGCTGTTCCATAGTACGATTCTAGGAGCTACCCTGGTGCTGATGTGAGGGGACGTCTGCTCTCCCATTGGACGGGTGGAAGTTCCCCATTGCTTCTCCTACCAATCGCTCCACCTTTTCTGGAGAACGCCCCGCCCCCTCAACTATAATTGACGGTCCCCGTGAAGATTGTGCCCCAGAGTTCTAAAGTTCAATTTAAAGAGAAAGGACAAGTCGCAATCCACTCGTGGAACACGCTCCATTTCGCGCGTGGAAAACCACGCGGGACTTAGTCCAGGAAAAAAAAAGGAATCCAGGAAAGCGTCCACCGGTTGTGTCTTTTCTTCCCCAGGATAAGCCTATGAAGCTTCTTTAGCCCAGTGCTTTTCTAATGTGGCCACTTTTAAGATGTACGGACTTCGGCTCCTGAATTCTCCCCAACCATTGGTGAAAATGACTGGGGAATTCTGGGAATTGAAACCCACGTGTCTTAAAGTGGCCCAGTTTCAAAAACTCTGGGGCTAAAGAAGAATTGGTAGGATTTAACTGCCATTGGTTAAATTGCAATTAATTAATTAGATGGGTAGGATTTAACTGCTATTGATTAAATTGCAATTAATTTGACATGATTGAACTGCAGTTGGTTAAATTGCAATTAATTAGATGGGTAGGATTTAACTGCATTTGATTAAATTGCAATTAATTTGATAGGATGTAACTGCAGTTGATTAAATTGCAATTAATTAGATTAGTAGGATTTAGCTGCAGTTGGTTAAATTGCAATTAATTAATTAGATGGGTAGGATTTAACTGCAAGCCCTTTAGTATCCTCCTTGCTCTTTGCATGTTTTCCAGTTCCTTATCCTTTGGTACTGGGGCAACCAGAACTGGACACAATGCCAGGTAGTCCTCAATTTACAACCGCAATGTAGCCCAACATTTATGTTGTTAAGTAAGTTTTGCCCAGTTTTACAACTTTTCTTACCGTGGTTGTTAAGCGAATCACTGCAGTTGATAATTTCGCAACCTGGTTGTGAAGTGAATCTGGCTTCCTCATGGACTTTGCTTGTCAGAAGGTCTCAAAAGGGCCTCAACAACAGTCATAAATATGAACCAGTTGCCAAGCATCTGAACTTTGATCACATGATGATAGGGATGCTGCAAAGGTCATAACTGTGAAAAATGGTCGTAAGTCACATTTTTCAGTGCTGTTGTAACTGAGCGGTCACTAAATGAACTGTTGTACATAGAGGACTGCCTGTATTTTAGATACGGGCTGACCAGTCCAGCATAGAGCTGGATTGTCACTTCCTGTGATGTTGATACTGCATTTCTTTTGATGTAGGCCAAGATTACATTAAAGCTTTCAGCTTAGAGGTGGGTTTCAGCAGGTTCTGACCAATTCTGGAGAACCGGTAACGGAAATTTTGAGTAGTTCGGAGAACCAGTAGTAAAAATTCTGACTGGCCCCACTCCCATCTATCCTCTGCCTCCCAAGTCCCAGGTGATTGGGAGGGAATGGGGATTTTGCATTATCCTTCTCCTGGAGTGGGGTGGGAATGGAGATTTTACAGTATCCTTCCCCTGCCACGCCCGCCATGCCACACCCACCAAGCCACACCCACAGAACCGGTAGTAAAAAATTTTGAAACCCACCACTGCTATGACACGGCTCATGCTTAATCTGGTTTTTCAGATCATCCAGTTCCTTTTCCCAAGTGCCTTAACTAAACCAGGTATTGCCCGTTTTGTTTTGTTTTTTTAATTTGATTTATAGGCCGCCCTTCTCCAGAGACTCAGGGCGGCTTACAATGCGCTAAGCAATAGCCTTCATACTTTTGTATATTTATACAAAGTCAGCTTATTGCCCCCACAATCTGGGTCCTCATTCTACCTACCTTAGAAAGGATGGAAGGCTGAGTCAACCTTGAGCCTGGTGGGATTTGAACTTGCAGTAATTGCAGGCAGCTGGAAACTTAAGTGCTACTTTTAACAGCACTTAGTCCACTGCGCCACCAGGCTCTTATTTATTCCTGAATGCAGAACCTTTTATTTATCACTAACTGAACAAATTGATGGACTGCTCAATTCCAGTGGACTTGGGTGGAGTACAAAACTAGGACGGTGTGGACTGCTACTTTTTGTTAATTTTGGATTATGAAATCTCACACAGAAGGAATTTTTAAAAAGAGGCTGCCTCTATTTTTTTCCTTAAGAAACACGAATTGAATATTACTTTCCCAGGTATGTGTTCCCAATGTACAGTAAGTTGTTTGCCTGGATCTGTTGACCTCATAACGCTAGAATATTGACTCTGTGTAGTAATGGATAATGATACTGTATTCTTATCTCTGATGGAAAGGGTTTTCCAAGCTCTTTCCCAACCATAGTAATATTGATTGGAAATAGCATGATACCTTTTATTTCAGCTAGTGCTATATAGTGCTTAATCCTTGTCCACATACCAGAGGCTTTACTCCCTTCTGTGGTATTAAATAATTGGGATGTTTAGTTTTAACATTCATAAATTGACAAGCGTGTGACACTTAATTTGCAGAGAAGCTGTCACCAGTTCTGACTTCCCTGTTTATTTGGGTCATGTGTCCTCAAGAGAGACCAAAAAAAAAAAAGGGAGAGAGAGACAAAAAAGAGAGACTAGGTGGCTCAGTGGCTAAGACACTGAGCTTGCCGATCAGAAAAGTTGGCAGTTTGAATCCCTACTACAGGTCTCCTATGTGAGCAGGGGGTTGGACTAGATGACCTCCAAGGTCCCTTCCAACTCTGTTACTGAACAAAATTGTTAATCTTAAAACGTTTTATCAGAACATGCAGGAAAAGTTGGAAAGGAAAACCCCACGTTTTACTTAGAGAAGGGTTTTCTGTGATCACGGGAAAGAGACAGCTATCCATACCGTGGTGATCTCTTAACGTACGCGATGACAGCTCCCATCATCCCCAACCAGGCTGAGGAAGTCTAGTGTGACTCCTTAGTCTTAGTCCTAATCTCTGATCAGTTTGAGGTTCATCAGATAATCCCAGAGAATTATCTATCCCTATTTCTCATTGGCCCTATGCAGAATGTTCATGACTCATTAGATATTACACATTTTTCTTATAAATTCTTATAGTTGATTTTATTGAGGGTTGCATCGGGGTTGTGTTTGACCTCGGGGGGGCTGGGTGGGTATCGCTAGAGTAGCCGTGGCCAACTCAACATCACTCGTGTCGGCACCTGTGCTGGCCCAAGCGCTCTGCCAGCGAAAATGGGCTCCTGAGCTCTATTTTCGGCTGTGACGGCTTCCTGCAACCCTCTGCCAATGAAAACGGCTCAGGAAGGCTGCCCGCGGCCCTCCCGAGCTCCATTTTCTATGGCAGAGGCACCGTGGGCCAGTCCTTCACTGTTTCCAGGACTGCCCCACAGGCCAGATCTAAGCAGCCCACGGGCCGGATCTGGCTTGCGGGCCTTGTTTGACACCCGTGATTTAGAGTTAAAATGGCGCTGAAAAAAAGTGACTCATGACCATTTTTCACACTTATGACCATTGTGGCATCCAATCAAAATTCAGATGTTTGGAAATTGGCTCATATTTTTGACGGCTGCAGTGTCCCAGGGTCATACGATCACCATTTGGGACCTTCTGAAAAGCAAAGTCAATGAGAAATCCAGATTCACTTAACTGTGTTACTAACTTGACAATCACAGTGATTGACTTAACAACTGTGGCAAGAAAAGTCACAAAAATGGGGCAAAACTCACTCAACAAATGCCTCAGAAATGTTGGGCTTAATTTTGGTCGTAAAACGAGGACTACCTGTATTGCTCATGTCACACGTTTGTAATGATTATGAACAAAATACAGTGAGGCCCTGTACTTATCAATCAATTTCCCTTAATTAGCTCTCTGTGAGAGGAACGGGAGAAGGGTTATTCCTGCAGATCATTAATTACAGTACTGGGGAAATGCAAGTCATATTATATATATATATATATGGACATTGTTCCTGTAAATCATGAAGAAGGAATGCTTCTAATCCTTAAATAGGCCCTTTGTTTAGAGAGCAGTTTGAAATGTTCTTTGCCTTGAGATTTATGGAAACTAATTATATAACTGTGTTCCAGACAGAAGAGGGAGCGCATGGCTCCACAAAGGAGCCTATCTAAGAAATGCCCACGAGTTGTATTTTTTTATAAGATAGAAGAAAATAACTACATAGATCAGGAAAAGTTGTACCAGCCACACATAATTAATTTACATTAAATCAGATTACATTTTAATGAAAATTGAATTTTATTTTATCTTTAAATCTTTGACCTTACCTTTTTTTTTTTTTTAAATAGTGTTTGGTACTGTGTACTGAAAAGCCATTCTTGATTTATTAAATTGACATGATGTGCTTAGAAGCTACAGAAGCCAAATGGTTTAAATCTTTGATGCTCTCTAGTTAAATTGAATTAAAAAGTTGGAGTCTCTTTGCTGGGAATTCTAGGAGTAATAATGTAAAATACCTGTATGAGGCAAATATTTTATATAAATAAAATTCAGGTTTTCTTTTTCCCATATTCTTTCTCTACCTTCAGCAAGATTTTGAAGAAGCTGCTAGGTTTTGTTTCTCTTCTTAACAATTTCCTTGTTATATCCATTATATCAGGGGTAAGCAATTAATTTCCCCAAGGAGCAACATGAGAAACTAGGACTGGTGTGGAAGGCCAAATCAATAAACTGAATTTAATTCTATTCAGTATTACCGTAGTTTTATCGCTGTATAAAAAGCAGTAAATTCAAGAAAAAAGAATAAAACTTTCCCAGCCCTATCTAAACGTTTTAGCATTTAGCATTAATCATCATGTGGGTGGACATATACCTGTGGTTATTCAAAAGAAAAATAAAAACTTTGGCCCTGCCAAAAAAGGGAGAACCCTGAAAATTGCTTGTTTATTCCCATCCCGCATCTACCTCAATGGACGGAGGAACTTCATGTTATACCGGAAGTTTACAAATTCCCATATAAATCTACAGGCATCCAATTTCCATCTAGAACATATTATCAGATTAATATCTATCACGGCAATTAAAAAAATAGGATCCACGAATGCTGGCTGGCGGTCGAATGCCATCATCCCAAATCCTTAATCTCTACCCACACCAAGCAGCACCAGTTCAGTTGGAGCGTCACAAAAATCATTGGCTATGCTACCACCTGACCTGCTATGCTCATGAGTTCATTGAACTCATTGCACTCCACAAACAACTCCATCAACAGACACATTGACTAGTGGTGAAATCCTTTGCAGATTGCCACCGGTTCGCTGCCCGCGCATGCACGGTGTACGCTAAACGTGCAGTGTGCGCATGCATGTGCAGTGCGCACCAAAAGCACGCTGCATGCACATGCGCAGTGCATGCCAAAAACATGCTTCTCGTGGAAAAAGAACAGCAAGGGAGGGAAGAGCTGTGCCACACGATTTAGATTCGCTAGAAAGCAGGATTTCCTGCTTTCTAGCAAATATAAATTGCGCGGTACAGCTGATCATCAGAAATACTGTTCGTCCGAACTGGTAGCTTTTATCACTACCAGTTCGCCCTAACCGTTGTGAACCGGTAGCATTTCACCACTGACATTGACCTACAACCAGCCTACAAATCCCTCAGAATCCAAATCAGCTGTACAGCCAACCAGAGACAGCACAGACCCTCAACCCAGCCACGCAACTTCCCCTCCCAACCAGCACTTCACCTCCCAATGACCCTGACCTGATGTAACCTCCCCATCACAAGACCCTCATTTGGCACACCCACACCTGAAACCCTTATAAACAGAAGAACACTGAAACCAATATCCCTTAAACTCTGCTGAAGATGTTCCCAAGCCTGGTAGTGAAATGTTTGGAAACCAACCCGTAAGCTCAAAAAACGAACCTTCACCCTCATTAATATCTATAATCAGGCTCAATGAATTTATTCTAACAAAGATGCTTAATTGATAGAGTTACATTTTGGATTTGGGCGACTATAGTACAGGTACTCCTTAAGCTACAACCATTTGATAAGCAACCAACTTTGTAACAACAAAGGAAAATATTTGTAGCTCAGGGTTGACGCGAGGGGGTCCTTGGTGCTCTCTGAGTTGGCTGTTTTCTTACAGACATTTCATTACCCAAACTAGGTAACAGCATCAGTGTAGTAAGGAGTGGGGTTTGTTCTCTGTTTATATTCTAGTGCAGTGATGGTGAACCTTTTCGGCACCAAGTGTACACATCTGGGCTGCAACCCGGAAGAGAAGCTGCTCTGGGCGCATGCGTGTGCCCAAAAATGAACTTCCAGTTTTAACCAGCTACTCTTCTGGGTTTCTGGCACGCATGTGCATGCAACGATCAGCTGGCCGGTGCACGTGCACAGGAAAACGGAAAACCAGCCATTCTAGTTTCCGGCACTGCTGCATGCAAAAAGGCCAGCTGATTGTTGCATACACATGCGCGCCAGAAACACGGAAGAGGAACGGGCAACATTGCTCATGCCAGGTGACATGGCTCTGTTTGCCACTCTGGTCACGTGTGCCATAGGTTTCCCATTACAGTTCTAGTGGCTTGTCCTGTAAGTTGGTTGGGGTTGTCATAGAGGTTCTTTGGTGGGCTTTTTACTGTTAGCTTCTTTTGACAGTTTCTTGATTGGGTATTGTTTACTTGACTGTTGGTCTGATGTTAATCTATGCTCATGTGGGTGTTGATTGCTGGTGGAGAGATACTTAGGTCTTTTTGTTCCCTTCTTGGCAAGTTGATTATCTCTTTTGCATGGATGGCAGGCCCATACTTTCATACAGCCACTGAAACAATGTCTCTCACAATGAACATGAAACAAAAACACACAATGACCCTAACCTTGGAATCCGTGTTGCCAAATTTGCATCAACAGCACCATCACAGGTCCCAACAGTCTCACACATAAGATTAAAGGTTCCTTCATGTGTTTCCTCTTGTGGGAAGTGTACCCCAGGGGGACAGTGCCAGGGACCTCATAGCACCAGAAGCCTCAGAAAACAGTGCCAAGAGACTCAGGTCAGCCCTCTCCCCTTTAAGAAAACCATAGCACCAGCTGAAAGAAAACCACAAAGCAGCCTTGCTAACTGAGCTGGCAATAGAAATACTTAAGTAGAGCCATTAAGATAAGGGGAATCAAGGTAAAAATAACTCACCTTGAACTCCCTTTTTCCTGCCCTGACAGGATTAACTCCTAGGACAGGAAAAACAAAAGACCTGGGACCAAGATTAACTCAGGAAAACAAAACCCAGGGCAATCAGAAACGCATCAAAACCCATCAAGCTGCAGGAGCTTCAAAGGGGAATTAAGCATAAAAGGCTCAGTCACACTTCCAAGTTTGCTTGCAACCCAAGAAAGCTTGGTGTCACTACTCTTGCCTTCCTGAATTAAAGGATCCCTTTTCTGGCAGCTGGCTTCCATGTCTATTTCTTCTCAGAATCAATGACTGCTTCCCAGTTAGGAACGAACCAGGGAAATTTCTTCCAACATTCTGATGGGATATATGCCATAATCTGCTAGTATTGCTCTTCTGGATTCTACATCAAACCAACAAGGCAAACTTCGTGCCAAAAGAATCCATGGAGACAGGTTTAACATCAGAAGTCAAAGCAAGGACAAAATATTATCACAGTGTTTCAAACACCCAGAATAGTCTGGTACAGATCTCAAAGTAGCCATCTTGGAAAAAAAGAAACTTAACCAGCGCAGTTAAAGGAGAAATAGCGGATCTCACATACATCAAAATATTTTAGGCTATCTCTGAAAGTGTCAATACACACACTAAGTTTTAATAGATTAGAATTATTGACCGATAATATCCTTGTGACCTGTCACATCTCCATAATCAGCCTGCCTTCCCCTTCTTTCTCTCCCATCATTCTCCAGATTTTAAATCTTACATTAGTCTAGCCCACTGTTTCCCAACTTGGGCAGCTGGAAGATATCTCGCCTTCAACTCCCAGAATTTCCCAACCTGCATGGCTGGCTGGGGAATTCTGGGAGTTGAAGTCCAGACATCTTCCAGACTGTCAAGTTTGAGCAATGGTGGCCCAGCCCTTCTATGCATCTGATAAGATGAACCACTCCCCCCGGGATCCACTCTGAGTCCGTCACTGGGACCCAAGGTTTATTCTTGCAAGCTTTCAGATTCGTGCTGGAGCCCATCCTTGAGGAACTTCTCTCTCTCCAAAATGAGAGACCATGGAGGGGCTTGGAAGAATTAAACCTTTGGTCTAGAGAGATTCTGAGTCATCCAGGTCACGGTTGTCCCAAAGGTGCTTTTTCTGGAGGCAACTGGAGTTTCTGGCTTTTGTAACACTAACAGAGTTGGAAGGGACCTTGGAGGTCATCTAGTCCAACCCCCTGCTCACGCAGGAGACCTGTAGTAGGGATTTGAACTGCCAACCTTTCTGATCAACAAGCTCAGTGTCTTAGCCACTGAGCCACCTCTTTGAAGACATTTCTTTTCTCATCCAAGAAGCTTCTTCAGCTCTGACTGGATAGTGGGGAACTGAAGGACTTATATTCCTTGCAGACAGCTGGTCATTTGCATCATTTTAGAGGGTCATTGAAGCACTTCGAGGTTTATCTGTGTCCTCAGGGTCACCTGAGTAGTACTCCTGGTTCCTGTAGTCTCTTCCATCCCCCACTATCCTGTCAGAGCTGAAGAGGCTTCATGGATGAGAAGCAGAATGTCTTCCAAAAAAACCCAAGAAAGTCCTGTTGCTTCCAGAAAAAGAGTACAGTAACCTCTGTGGGTTTTGGGTGTGTTACTTGGAACCCTGGCACTGTGGTTTTACCAACTTTGGGTAAACCTCTGGTCCCAGTGACTGACTCAAATTGGATCCTACAACACTGTCCTGGGACATGTATATTTGCCTTCATTCATGAACCATTACTGACCAAAGCCTATGCCTTTTAAGAAGATTTGGAGAAAATGCCGTCAGACTCCTGATTTAGGGTCCCTTCATTGTTTTGTTAAAAAGAAGGACAATGAACTCCATCACCCCTCTTACAGATTAACAGAGTTGGAAGGGATCTTGTAGGTCAGTGATGGCTAACCTTTTTGCCATCGCGTGCCAAAAGTGGGGGGAACGTGGTGGGGTCACACGCACACGTGCCCACATCCATAATTCTATGCGCCCCCCCGGGCTCCCCCCGCTTTTGGTATGTGATGGCATGGTGGGCCTGGTAGGCCCATTTTTTGCTCTCCCCAGGCTCCAGAGCCTTCCCCACCCCCACCCCCCCAGAGGCCCTCCGGAGGCCGGAAACAGTGTGTTTCCTGACTTCTGGTGGGCCCGGAAGGCCTGAAAACCAACTGGCTGGCGCACGCATGTGTGTCGGAGCTGAGCTCGCGTGCCCACCGATATGGCTCCGCGTGCCACCTGTGGCACCCGTGCCATAGGTTCGCCATCACGGTTCTATCATATCTCAAGATCTAAAATGGACACCTAACATCAAAAACATCATAAAAAAAACACAACAAAGAATGTTATTTCTGTGCCAACTCAGGAAGCTCAAACTGCCCAAGGAGCTGCTGATCCAGTTCTACAGAGGAATTATTGAGTCTGTTATCTGCATGTCTATAACTGTCTGGTTTAGTTCTGCAACCCAACAAAACAGACACAGACTTCAGAGGATAATTAGAACTGCAGAAAAAATAATTTCTACCAACCTGCCTTCCTTTAAGAACCTGTATACTGCATGAGTCAAAAAGGAATAAGGAATTCTATTCTATTCTATTCTATTCTATTCTATTCTATTCTATTCTAT
>WNWU01013381.1:248124-285899 GCA_012654045.1 Ptyas mucosa | reverse complement strand
CCCTGGTTGCTCTTCTCTGCACTTTTTCTAGAGTCTCAACATCTTTTTTTATAGCGTGGTGACCAAAACTGGATGCAGTATTCTAGGTGTGGTCTTACTAAGGCTTTATAGCTTGGTATTAGTACCTCACTTGATCCCTCTGGAGTTACACGAGTAGAAATGTCAGGTTTTTTGCAAATGTACAAACGGAGTAAGATAAGAGGCTCAACCTGGCCACTTCTTTGCAACGTGTGTCCGCAACAACGCTTGTGTAAGCAGTCCAGAGTCAATTCAGGGAGCAATATTCCCTTTGATCCAAATGTCAGAGAACTCTTGCCACCATGGCACATGGTTATTGGCTTGGCAGCCCCGTTAGCATGAAACGCCCTCCGTGCGCCTTTCCAGGGACACTTTGGACGCAATCAAGCGACGTGAGATTGTTTGCTCTTTGGAAGGGCAATTGTACATGTGGGCCTCTTGTGTACAACCCAAACCGTTCTTTTCCTTCCCCGCCTCCAATCCCCGATCCCCTATCTTTTATTGACTTAGGTTTCCCCACTGTAATAAAATAAATAAGATATCAAACTGAATAAAGCACCCGAGAGTGCAATCTTGCTGACTAAGATCCAGCTGATAAGGGAAGTCATCAAACGTTGATTGAATTGCGAACTTCGCTCCATCCTGCCATCCATCCCTATCTTCTAACTATCCCCATCTTTCTAGTCTTAGATTTAGAACAGTGTGTTTAGTGACCAACGTTATAACAGCTCTGAAAAAAGTGACTAGGTTAAGAGGAAATTTATATATTAAAAAAGATGTATTAGAATGTTGCGATTTTAGAAATGTTTTTAAACAAAAGATTAGTGCTTTAAAATGGATATGGGGGGGAAGTGTTTTTCCCTTTAAAAAATCTGCACGTATTGTATATACGCAATATTGGAAGAGAGAAAACTCACCATCCGAAGAGGATTTAAATAAGAAAATTCTGGAATGCACAAAATTAGATAAACTAACTAAAGAAATTAAGGGAAAAGAAGAATCAAAGTATTATAAGATATGGAGTGGATGGTATAAATGGTTGAAAAATAAGGAAATAAGTTAAATGAATGAAGAAAGGAGGGGGAAAATGTGGACGATCAATTTATAGGATAGGAGGAATGAAAGAAAGTAGAAAATAAATGGTGCACAAGTTAATACTAAAATATCTGTAAATAGTGATAAATAGAAAGAATCACTGCTTATAGCTGAAAAGAAAAGCGATATCTTTTGATCTTTTTTGGGTTTTTTGTTTGTTTTTTTTCTCTATAACTGTTGTATATCTATGTTTTGTTTCTAATGTGTTTAAAATAAAAAACTTTATAAATAAAATAAAGAATCTGAAAGAGTACAGTGAATTTCCTTAATACAAACGGTGATAGTTTATAAAGATTATTAAGCGTACATGGAAAGACATATTATTTCAACAGCAAGGAAGGTAAAGCAGAAATTGTTAAGTGGATTGTTTTATTCAAAGAGGAGAATATATTTATGTTTTTTATTTGGATGTCACTCCTGCATTTTGTGCTTGTGATGAAAAAAAAAATGAAGCACGTTAGGCTGATTAGATAGATCTGTTGTTATAGAAATGGCCAGTTATACTGTATATTAATGTGTAAAAGTAAAAAGTTGAGAGTGTAATGTTATCTTGTAATGTGCTAAAAGGAGTCGAAGTCAGCGGCTTTTTTTCTTCCCTTGTACCTCACATTTTCTTCTCCCTTTCTTTTTCCTTCCCTTAATTACCTCTTTTTCTTTTTCTTTCTATTTCATACGTTGATAAAACAATAGACGTCATGTTAGAAAAAAGTGACTAATGACCATATTTGCCCAAGATGTGGGCATCAATGTCCATCCCAAGCAAAGCCCATTGAGAAGCCATCAGTAAAATCGCAAGTTGCAATCACACGATGTCTCATTTATTGACTGCAAATGATTCACATAACAACCACAGTGAGAGCGAGGTTCAGGAGTGGTATTCACTTACCTTCGCTACCGGTTCGCTAATGTGAGTGCACGTGCGCAGGGCCTTCTGCGCATACACAGGGTGTAAAAAACGGGATGTCCCGGGGGTGGGCGGGGCCTCCCTCAGCTGCCGCTACCAGTTCGCCCAATCCAGATAGAACTGGCTGAATACCATCACTGGCAAGATTGTAAGTCCATCGTGGTCTTGCTTAACAACCACATCACTTAGTGCTGGCTCCTGTCTCAAATACCTTGCAAGCCACCTTTGCTCTATTGTACATTACGATGATGATGATGATGATGATGATGATGATAATAATATTGGTTGATATCTAGGACTCTGGCAGCAACCCGTATCAACCATTAGCACCAGTCAATAATATTTGTAATGCATTTTTGAATGTTCAGTTGACTGAGTTTCATGTTTAATGAAAAAAGTAAATAATAATAATAATAATTATTATTATTATTTTGAGTCTACAAAAAACCACCTTACTCGGAACAGCTTACATCCTCCGACGATACCTTAATAGTTCCTAGGTCCTTGGTTGGGACTCGAGCTGCTGAGCTATTAACTAGCCTCAAAGGCTGTGAAACTCACTAAAGATTAACCAACAAGAAGAAGAAGAAGAAGAAGAAGAAGAAGAAGTTGATACCTAGGATGCTGGCAGCAACCCGTATCAACCATTAGCACCAGTCAATGGTGTTCGTGATACATTTTAAATGTCCAGTTGACTTGAGTTTCATGTTTAATGAATAAAAGAGATAATAATATCGCTGTACCAGGACATGCCAGAGTCGAAGAAAAAGAACTGCAAAAAATCACGAAATATCGCGACCTGGCCATCAAAACTACACGGCTATGGATAAAACATATAACAGTGATACCCATTGTCATTGGGGCACTTGGTACCATGTCCAAGAATTTTATAAGATACACCAGCAAATTGCAGCTTCCTGCAATAACACCAGTGGAACTGCAAAAAACTGCGCTACTTGAAACATCATATATTTTAAGAAGATTCTTGGTTGATACCTAGGATACTGGCAGCAACCCGTATCAACCATTAGCACCAGTCAGTGGTATTTGTGACACATTTTTAAATGTCCAGTTGACCGAGTTTTACATTTAATGAATAAAAGAGAATAATAATAATAATAACAACAACAAAAATGCCAGTTTAAACATCTGGTTGACAAACCCTAACGATGATGATAATAAATGATAATAAGCTGAAAAAGACGTGCAGCCCAATTTTGCTCCATTATAATCTTGCTTTAGAACAGTGGTTCTCAACCTGTGGGTTTGGACTCCTTTGGGGGTCGAACGACCTTTTCACAGGGGTTGCTTAAGACCATCGGAAAACACATATTTGCAATGGTTTTAGGAAAAATTTTATGGTTGGGGGTCACCACAACATGAGGAACTGTATTAAAGGGTCACGGCATTAGGAAGGTTGAGACCCACTGCTTTAGAAGTTTGTGTGTGCCTCAGCATACCGATTGGGGAATTCTGGGAGCTGAAATAGACACAATCTAAAATTGTTGAGGTTGAACACTGTCCTAGAACCATAGAGTTGCAAGTAGCCCTTGCAGTGTCTGTTTCCTAACCTGGCCTAACCTGGGAGGACTGACACCACTCTTCCTTGAACTCTACTGCCCTGCCCCACCTACCATTTTCAAGAGGCGTTTCCTCCTCAGCCTGTCCAGACACATCAGAGAGTTCCGTGTGACTGACAGCGGGGTTGTCCTGGATGCTCCTTTCGTTGACCCATGTGAGAAGACTAGTCCTCCAACTCACGATGTATCTTGAGATACCATGCAGGATCATGGTGGGGTCCTTGGGAGGCTGGACTGAGTCAGTATCACATATTATTCATCAGGACATTGATGACTGTCAGGCACACTGCCGATAGCCAACCTCTTTCTGAGCAGGAGATACCTGCTGCTGCTTCCAGGGTGTGAAAAAATCCATCACCCTCTCCCAATATCCTGCTACGTCTGACTGCTAAGCAGCTGATAAAACCACGCACTCCCATTATCCACTGATTCAACGCTGATGTATTTGGTAGCCTTGGATCCTGTCCCGGATGTGTGTGATAGACACCAGTGATCCAACCAGCTAAAATGAAGCCCTCAGGTAAATCTTTAATTGCAGGCAGGTAACTACAGGAGATAAAACAAAAATTTACAACATCTATAATGTCTTACACCTGTTTGATTTTTTTTCCTTTGGTTGTTGAGCCTGAGTTGCAACTCAACTTTGTTTCAGGCAACCGCCAGTGTGCTGGGATCTTAAGCATGGACTACACCAGTATTGGTGAATCTTTTCGGCACCAAGTGCCGAAACAGGAGTGCGCATGCAGGGAAGGGAGCGCTGGAAACCGGAAGAGCAGCTCCCTGGCACGCACATGCAGGAGCACTGGAAACACAGTTCCTGAGCTGAGCTTCCAGTTTCTGACCTGCGCATGCGCACCGGTCACTTGGTCTTCCGGTTTCTGGTGTGCATGTGCACGCAAAGACCAGGCCTGCTGAAAACCGGAAGCTCAGCTTCCCAGTGCTCGCCTGCACACCAGGGAGCTGCTCTTCCGGTTTCCGGTGCTCCCACACGTGCGAAGACCAGCGTGAACCTGGAAGAGTAACGGGCGACGGCTGGCATGACCGAAGTGATGGCTCTGCGTGCCACTTATGGCATGCGTGCCATAGGTTTGACATCATGGGACTACACCATCAGAGGTGCCTGGGCTGGTTGGTTTTAATGGCCCATTCTTCCAAATAGTGCCCACTATTGATGGCATCTAGTCAACTTTAGCTGGCCATGCAAAGCTAAACAGGGTTGGACCACGTTAGACATTATCAAGGAGATCAGTAGGAAATCCCATCTCTTTATTTTTGAGAAACAAACGAAACAAAAAATCCTGGAAGAAAATACAGGTAGTTCTCAGTTCATTTAGGGACTTTTCAGAGTTACAATGGCACTGAAAAAAGTAATATACCTGTTTCCACAGGACCATTGCAGCATCCCATGGTCATGAATTCAAAATTTGGATGCTGGCCGGATTTTATAGCAAAATAAAATGAGATGGGATAGCCAAATAAGGAGGAGTATGTTGAGATTAATAGTTAAAATGAAATGAATAAGTTAGGTTTAATAACAGAAATAAAAACTATGAATGTTGAGTTCGTTAGTAAAAATAAAATGATTATGTTGGAATTAATTACTTTATGAATGTTTATAATAATTGTGATGATTTATACTGTTAAAATATATCCATCTAAGCAAATGAAAGAGAAAAATGGAATTATAATTGATTAGGATTTAAGATTTAAGTAACGGGTTTTTGGGGATAATGGCATAGTTAAATGGATAAAATTGAGGCAAATAACTGAGTAAAATATTAAGTTGTATTAATTGAAATTTAAGATTTGTTAGTGATTTGTATTAATTTCTGACTGGATCAAAAGCTTTGTTTTGAAAAAATGTGTTTTATGTTTATGTTTTAAAAAAATAAAAAACTTTTCCCCCCCTTTTTTTCTTTCTTTTTTTAAAAAATTTTTTTTTGGATGCTTGGCAACTGGCATGTATTTAGGACGGTTGCAGTGTTCTGGGGTCATGCAACCACCTTTTGCAACCTTCTGACAATCAAGATTTCTGTTGCTAAGGGAGACAGTTATTAAATGAGTTCTGTCCCATTTTATGACCTTACTTGATACAGGTGTTAGATGAATCACTACAGTTGTTAAGTTAATAACAGGGTTGTTAAGTGAATCTGGCTTCCTCACTGAAGGTAGCAAAAAGTGATCACATGATCCTGGGACACTGTAACCATCATAAATATGAGTCAATTGCCAAGCATCTGAATTTTGATCACGTGACCATGGGGATACCTTGTCAAATTTTTCAACTTTCAATTTCGGAACACTAGGCGTGCTCAAAAGTTGTGACATGCTTTGGGGATTGCAAATATATTTTCGTTACTTTAATACAATTTAGATGTGCTTGATAAGTAACTACATAATGTTCTGCCCCAGCTATGGACTCCAAAGAATACAGCACACACAAAGTTTGTACAAAACTTGATTTACTAAAATAACTCAGTCTTTTTCAAAACAAAGGCTGTTAATAAACTTTCTTAACAGCCTACAAGAAACCAAAGATAAAGTAATCACAATCTTACTATGGTTGGCAGAAAACCCAGAAGCAATTTGCAGAGAATCCAGACACGAAGTAGAGTGAACTAAAGTTGTTCCCTACAAATTGCTTCAGTCGGCGTTCCTCCTTAAATAGGCTAAGGAGTGGCCAATTAGCCCCAAGCCTTATTCTCAAGGAGACCTCCTCCTGAGGAGCCACTCCTGCCTTTTGGCCACTCTGCGCGCCCGTGCCTCGAGAAGAGGCTCTTCCTCTTTGTCCTCTTCACTTAAAGGAGCTTCTGGAGGTTCTGAAGGCCCTGGCTGAATCCCTGCCTCTGGCACCACATCTTCTCCAGCCTCCTCACTGTCTGACTCAGGTCCCAGCTGCACAGGCTGCTGGCGCAACACCACACCAGCCTCCTCGCTGTCAGAATCAGCTACAATCCGCACAGGCTGCTGCCGGGCTACAACACATAAATATCACAACTTTTTAACATTTTGTTCGTAAGGTCACTTTTTTTCAGTGCCATCGTAACTTCCAATGGTCACTCAATGAATAGTTGCAAGTCGAGGACTACCTGTATATGAATACCTTTTTTTTCCAAGAGCTTCATGGAGGCTCTACCAAGTATTATTTATTTTTATTTATTTTATTTATTTTTTTATTTTTATTTGATTTATATGCCGCCCTTCTCCGGAGGCTCAGGGCGGCTTACAGTGCATTAAGCAATAGCCTTCATACTTTTGTATATTTATACAAAGTCAGCTTATTGCCCTCACAATCTGGGTCCTCATTAGTCTGCAGCGTACTAGTTTCTTGACTGCTTTGTTCATTTACTATTGATGGTTGATCATAAAAGGCAGGTGCTCTTTGCCATTTCCACATCTTTATTATCAATTCTAAGACTGGTCATTGTACCTGTTGTAATTTGGTAAATAAACAGTGTTTAAGCAGGGTTGAATGAATGAATGAGCTGGAAGGGACCTAGGTTTTCTAGTCCAGCCCCCTGCTCAAGCAAGAGAACCTATAATATTCCAGATAAGTATCTGTCTAAACTTTTCTTTAAAATCTCCAGTGATTGGAGCACCCATGATTTCTGAAAGCAAACTGTTCCGCTGGTTAATTGTCCTCACTGTTAGGAAGTTTCTCCTTAATTCCAGGTTGCTTCTCTCTTTGATTAGTTTCCAACGATTGTTTCCTGTGCTTTGAGAATAATTTGACCCCCTCTTCTTTCGGCAGCCTCTCAAGTACTGGAATACTGTTATCATGTCACCTCCTAATTCTTTTTTTCTTTAGATTAGCCAAACCCAAATCCCACAGCCATTCTTCTAATTTTCTAATGTGATATGTGAACCCTATTATATAATTTCAACTTTTCTTCAGCTGACTCAACTCATCCTTTCTTCTAGGATGAGTTTCCCACAACTGGGAAAAGTCAGGCCCACAATTGCTATTAAATGGTCAGTGTGAATCAGCTTTTGATATTTGAGGTGCATTCTTCACATTTTGTCTTTTAAGTCACCACGTCTTGGGGAATGTGGGCTATAATCTCTGGAAAAATCTCTTGGCAAAGCAGCACATATAACTGTGCTTTATAAAAAAGAACTATTGGACGAAGAGAGCAAATGTAATAAATCAAATCAAATTAACATACAAGTAGTCCTCACCTCACAATCACAATTGGGAACAGGAAGTTCCATTTACTAAGTGGTTGCTAAGTGAGTCATTGTGTCTGATTTTACAATCTTTTTTCGTCTTAAGCAATTAAGCAATCATTGTGGCTGTTAAGCAAATCTGGCTTCCCCCATTGACTTTGCTCAACAAGAGCTGGCTGGGAAGGTTGCGGATGGAGATCATGTGACCGTGGGATGTTGCAACCATTGTACAATGCATGCTGGTTGCCAAATGCTTAAATCATTATATGAAATAGTGGTGAGCACAAGAACCGTTCCTAAGTCACTTTTAACTCTGATACACATATACATATATTTTGTTGTTCGTTGCAAAGTCGTGTCCGACCCATCACATCCCCATGGACAACGTTCCTCCAGGCGTTCCTGTCCTTTACCATCCTCTGGAGTCCATTTAAGCTCATGCCTACTGCTTCAGTGACTCCATCCAACCACCTCGTTTTCTGTCATCCCCTTCTTCTTTTGCCCTCAATCTTTCCCAACATTAGGCTCTTCTCCAGTGAGTCCTTCCTTCTCATTAGGTGGCCAAAGGTATTTGAGTTTCAACTTCAGGATCTGGCCTTCTAAAGAGCAGTCAGGGTTGATCTCTAGGACTGACCGATTTGATCGCCTTGCAGTCCAAGGGACTTGCGGAAGTCTTCTCCAGCACCAGAGTTCAAAGGCCTCAATTCTTTGACGTTCAGCCTTCCTTATGGTGCAACTTTCACAGCCATACATTGCAACTGGGAAAACCATAGCCTTGACATCCATATATTACTACTGGTTCTGTGAGTGTGGCTTAGTGGGCGTGGCATGGCTTGGTGGGTGTGGCAAGGGAAGGATACTGCAAAATCCCCAATCCCCCCCAGGTGGGACTCAGGAGGCAGAGAATAGATGGGGTTGGGTCCAGTCAGAGGTGATATTTATTGGTTCTTCGAACTACTCAAAATTTCCACTACCAGTTCTCCAGAATTGGTCAGAACCTGCTGAATTCCACCTCTGATGTATACATACATACATACATACTATATATGAGGGGCAGGTTTCAAAACTTGTGGCTATCTGTTCACGGGTGCTCGTGTGCAACGCTTCTACACATGCGCAGAGACATCCGGGTGGGTGGGCGGAGCCTCCCACCGCTACCAATTTCCACCCATCCGGACGAACCGGTAGCAACTGACCGGGGTGCCAGCCTGTTCACACTGAACACTTAAACGTTGCCTTGTCTTTTCTTGTTTTATCTCATCTTATTCTCCTAGCATTAGAGCCAATGGGGAAGCGAGGAAGAATAGAAAAAGAACCTCGCCTTTCCCCAGACAGCATGTAAAACTTTCCGGATTTCCCCCAACTCCACCCCCCCCCCCTTCCCATAAGCACAGCCAGACACTCTAAAAATAAAATCTACTTTTTTTATTAAAAAAAAAAGCCATTAAAAAATCGTAAAGTTTTCCAGGAAACTTAGGCGAGGGGGAAAAAAGGGTGAGCCAAGTGGGGAATTTCCCCTTCTCTGGAAAACGTTCCCGGGAATGTTATTATATGGAGCGTCTGTTATTCGGATTATCTCGGCGTGGATTCCTGGAAGCCGGCTAGCTAGGGTTTGGGAAGGAAGCAGCAGCAACTCCGGCGCCCACGTGCGTTCGCAACCTCGCCGGCCGCGCGTGCCGGGGAGAAGCACCAGTGCAAAAATCCTCGCTTCACCACGTGCGCCTCCGCTCCCTCCTCCCGCGCGCCTCCAGCCTGGGGTGGGGGGTGGGCGGGGCAGGAGCGCCTCCGGAGGAGTATGAATGAAGTGGGCGGAGCGTAACCCTTTGGTGTGACGAGAACGCCGGGGTCGCCCGGGGCAACCTTTGTTGCCGGTACAGGGAGCCCCCCGATTGGCCGGCGTGATTATGACGACACGTTCTTTCTGTTTTTAGAAGGCCGGCCGAGCCTCCGCTCTACCGCAGAGCGACGCGATTCCCTGGAGGAACCTTCGGAAGCGGCGGGAAAAAAAGAAGAAAAAAAAAGAAGTCACCGACTCGCATCCATGGCCAACCAGCGGGAAGAAAGGTCAGCGTGGGAAACGTTACCTTGAACCGGGGGGAGGTGGGTTGCGGGAGCCGGGAAAGTGCTCGGTGGAACAATTTAGGGTCCCATTTGCATCGATGACTGCTTTCTGGTTTGTGTGTGTCTGGATTACAACTCCCATTATCCCCGGCCGCAGATCGGAGTAGTCATCCGACTCGTCTACATGGCCTCGGGGTGTCGAAAGCGAGGTTAAGGAGTCCCGGCTTTTGGGGAGATGGGGTGGGTCGGACGTTTTTTCAGCATCTTTCTTTTTTTTAAAGGAAACAATTCGAGAAGCCCCCCCCCCCCTAATTTTTGAAACTCTCTTTTGTGCTTTTGATGTTGTAAAATTTACAAATTTACAATGTAAAATAATCTGGGGATAATCCTCGGAAGAAGTCTGAGCGGTTGGGTAGATTATAACTGTTATATTATGTAGCATTGCGGTGGCTGCTACTATGGAATCTCGCCCTTTAGTTGACCTCCAGTCTCTTTGGTCTTTATAAGGACAGATTTGTGTAATTGTGTTGTGTTGTGTTGATATTCTTTGAATTCAGTCTTCGGCCACGTTTCTCAAACCTGGGCAACTTTAAGATGATGTGGACTTCAACTTCCAGAATTCCCTAGCCAGCTGCTGGAGAATTCTTGGAGTTGAAGTCCGCACATCATAAAGTGGGCGAGCTTGAGAAACATTGGTGTAAGACTACAACTGTGACCTTTCCTGGTGGCCTCCCATCCCAATACATCAAGGTTGCCCCCCCCCCCCCCAAAATCAGCCCTGGTCTGCTTTCCTCTGTGACATTTTCATCATCTTAGTAGTAATAGCTTAGTAGTAATAGCTTTTCCATCCAAGCAGTGCATGAACCAGGAGTCCCAGAGTTGAAAAACTAGGTCCCAATTTTAATAGTGGGTTATTTTAACCTGCCTATCTTTGGGGGTGTTCTCCAGCTTCTCTTTTCAGGCATCCCCTGTTGTGGTTGTGGTTCCTTACTTCTTTGCTGCTGAGCTCCAGCTTCAGCTGTGGGAAAAGAGGTCTCAAGTGGGAATGTGGGATTTTGGGTAGGGAGAGAAAATTGAGAAAGGGTCCAGCTTAGGGGTTTAAGAGCACCAGAGGTGGAAATCATGGCAAGTACATTACCGTTATTGATCAGTCACGTTCCTGAAGTAGCATGGAAACAGCTATTTAGCTTCTTTAGACTGAACGATCCTACCAGATTTAATTTGCATATTTCATCCCACCTGCTTCTTTATTCATAACAGCCCTGCAAGGTAGGCTGAGGTTGCAAGTAGCTTAAATTTCCCATATATATGAGAAGCAGAATTGGTTTTGCCTAGCCTTCCATCGCCTACAACCCTCCCTACTGTATGCCAGGAGTAGCTAAGAATTCTGGGAGTTGAAGTCCTAAAGGATCTCAAAGGAGACCACCGTATTGCAAAAGATTTTTCTGGTTCAGTCTGCTCTTTGCAACCTGCGAAGTAAATTAGTGCTTGTTGTCAATCTGCTTCAGGGTGTGTGTGTGTACATTTGTGTCCATTAGGCTTTCAAGAAGGAGGCAAGGGATGAGTGAAAAATTGAGCATCCATTTGAAGTGTCTGTTAATATGATGCATCGTATTGAAAACCGAAAATTTTCTCTGAACTAATTTGAGGCAAAAGAAAACTTGAGTCATTTTTAATATGAAAGGAGACTGTCTTTTTATGACTCCCAGCTCCCAGATTGCTCATCAACCGTGTTTTGATGTGGTTTCTATATCCTTCTGCCTGTAAAAACTGAAATTATTTTTCCCCTCACTGTTTGAGAATGGAAAGCCCGAGAGTATTGTGGTTTCCAGAGTTTGCTTATGTGGTTTGGACAAAAAGTACTCTGTATGAGGTTAAATTTCCCTAAAAATTGAACAGGTCCTTATCACCACTGGTTTCTCAGATCAGTTTTTTTAAAAATGAAGTTTGATGTCAATTAAGATGCCAATTGTTCCAAACTCTAGAAAGCAAATATAGTAAGATTCTCGGGAAAGAGAATTAAGAGAACGATAAGTGGACAGAAAAGAGACAAATCCAAATTGTTATATCCCAATTAGATCCCAAGGCACATTTAGTTTGTTTTTCTTTTAAATTTTTTAAAATTTACAAGTAGTTCAAATTACAAGTAATTTGAAACTCTTTGTTTAGTGATCTTTCTGAGTTACAGTGGTACTGAAAAAAAGTGACTACTTATGTTTATTCACACGACCACTGCAGCATCTCCATAGTCACGTGATCAGAATTTGGGTAATTGACAACTGGCATGTATTTATGATAGTTGCATTGTCCTGGGGTCATGTGAAACGCAAAATAATTAAAAAATGCAATCATCATTTGTAATCCTCACAGCCAGTTTCTGACCAGCAAAGTCAATAGGGGAATCCATTTAATGACTGCATATTCCACTTAATAACTGCAGTGGTTTACTTAACAAATGTGGCAAAATAGTAAGTAATAAAGGGGCAAAATTTAATAACTGCCTTGCCTTGCAATGGTAATTTGGGGCTCAGTTGTGGTTGTAAGTCAAGGACAATCTGTATTTTATGTTTGCGCAATTAACCAGGCAATCTTAAAATTAAACGGTAAAGGTTCCCCTCGCACATACATGCTAGTTGTCCCCGACTCTAGGGGGCGGTGCTCATCTCCATTTCAAAGCCGAAGAGCCAGCGCTGTCCGAAGACGTCTCTGTGGTCATGTGGCTGTCATGAATAAAACTCCAAAGGAGAGGGAACACTGTTATTTTCCCACCAAAGGTGGTTCCTCTTTTTCTACTTGCATTTTTTATGTGCTTTCGAACTTCTAGGTTGGCAGAAGCTGAGATAAGTAACGGGAGCTCACCCCATTACGCGGCACTAGGACTTTGAACTGCTGAACTGTCGACCTTTCGATCAACAAGCTCAGCGCCTTAGCCACTGGGCCATCGTGTCCCTTTAACGTTGAAGAACATACAAACTGAAAGTGCCAATTAAGAAAAGGAAACCAAAACTAGTTTATGTTTTATTATCAATAATCGCTGGTTATTTTATCAGGATCTTGAGCGTGGATTCTGATATAGCTTCAGAGATTAATCACTGTCCTTGGGGAATCTGCAGCAAGGGAGAAAATCCAATAGGTCAAAGAATGAGAAAGAGACATAAAAAATTGTGGCAAGGAACTAGAGTTCAAGGTTTGGCACTCTGGACTCTGTTCCTCTTGATTGCTCTCTCTGTTTAACCTGGCTTGACATTAGATTTATGGTTAGTCCATGTCAATGGCAAGGAACATCCTGAATGGGTAATATTTCAACAGAAGAGAAGCAAAGGCTATGGCTATGATTACAAGTTACAAGGAATTATATAAGCCATTTGTTCTTTGTTAGTATCTTTTGGATTATTTATTTTGGCTGCAGTCGATCTGATGATGCAATGGTTTTCTTAGAAACAAACCCAGAAAACTAACTCCTTTATCATGGGTTTCTTGAAACTCATGGGTTGGGTTTTACTGACCAAACAAATGTGTTTGGGTTGGTTTTGTTTGTTTTTTAAAATATTTTTTAGGAAGAGGTTTTATGTAATAGTAAAAACAAACTTACAATATGAATGGAAGGGAGGGAGGATGGGAGGAAGGAAAAATAGTTATCTAAGTGAGAAAAAAATACAGGAAAGAAAAGAAAGAAAATGTATAAAGGGTTTGCTTTCAATCTTTGTTATACCTGTTACAGATACATCATTTATTGTCTGCCTACCCTTTTTAAGATAAATATCATAATTCCCTTCTTCATTTTTCTCTTTCTATTCATCAAAACCCAAAGACCACAAGTTCATTTTTTCCCCATTTTCAGCAAAACGACCATAAAGGGTTTCCAGCCATGAATAAATACAATTGTGAGCACACATGTGCTTGGAAAATTCTGTGATTTGAGAACAGGCTATGTGCTGAGGTTCACAGTTTGTGACATCTTTTTGGCTTATCTCATTGGTGAAATCAGCTGTTTAAAAAAAAATAGGAGACATATGTGGTTCCAACTCAGTTGTTGCCCACCTATAATAGGCCAGCATCCTTAATCTAGAACAGGGGTTTGCAACCTTAAACACTCAAAAGAGCCATTTGGACCCGTTTCCCACAGAAAAGAAAACACCGGGAGCCACAAAAACCCTTCCCATGCCTGACTATTTCTTGAGTGGTCACAAAACTAGTGTATGTAGTTGAATAAAACGTTCTGTTTTCTTCTGAAGCTTTTCTTTTCTTGGACTTATCCATGGTTGGCCTACCAGAAGTTGAAAAGCTCAATAAATTGCGTGCCGGTGGGTGTTACACATTGGCAGTTGCGACACATATTTTGAGTGATGGAGCCGCAGCAGAGGGGTGAAAGAGCCACATGTGGCTCCAGAGCCACAGGTTGCTGACCCCTAATCTAGAAAATAACCTGGATTACAGTTTTTTGTTTTTAAGGAGCAATGAAACAGATAATGTACTAAATAAACTATTTCTAGTCTGTTTAAAAACTCAAGGTAGCAAAAGGAATTAAGCAAAACAGATAATGCACCCAGCCAAATCTTTTTTTTTTTTTTGTAACAATAGCTAGCTGCTTCAGGGAAATACATACATAGCTTTGTCAGCAAAATAGTATCTTCGCTTGTCCTTTTATCTTGGAATACTGTTCTTTATCAGTAAATCAGAATGATGGCTTTGCATTTCATGGAACCACAGCCAGCCTCGATTCTGATAACGTATTTTATGCAATCTGGAAGATTGCAATTCTTTTCTAAAATGCAGTAGTAGAACAGGCAAGAAGTGTGAAACTTGTGGGAAACTTCTCAAAATGTTGACAGTGAAGGACAGAAGCTTGTCCACCAGTTTTACCGAAAATAATAGCTTTCTTGCAACTGGTCCCTGTTAATAGGTAAATGAAGCTGAATAATATTTTGTAAAACATTGGCCTTCTTCCTATTAAAAATGCTTGGGTAAGTAGGCAGTTCTCTGGCAAAAGCATCACTGTTTGCTCCATATCTAGTTCTCTAGTCATTATCCTTTCCCCGTGCAATCTTTGACATTCTTCAGAACGGTCACATGGAAAAAATGCTGATTTGAAGATCAGGAGATGGACATGGAACTTAGGTGTATAATTTGGGCTGGCATGGATCCAATTGGTTAGGAATGCTTTTGAGTCCAATAAACTGGCATGACCCAGTGACTGATTGATGGGTCACAGCTGATGGATCCCAAGTCTTTGTTGAATCATGATATCCACTGGGAATGTCTTGAGCAATTCACCGGCTCCCAATATTGGCCACAGTGGGTGAAACATTGGGCCATACAGTGTGAGAGCACTTTGCATACTAACTTAACTATAGCAATAAAGGATAATATTTGTTGATAGGAAGGGTCCTTGGTGCTGTCTGAGCTTTGTTGTTTTCTTGCAGATGTTTCATTATCCAAACTAGGTAGTCACTGATGATGTTATTACTTAGTTTGGGTAATGAAATGTCTTCAAGAAAACAACAAAGCTCAGAGACACCAAGGACTCCTTCTATCTTAACTCTTCCGAGGATGAGCAAGTGGTTGAATGATACAATCTGAGTTGCTCCCTGATTTAGTTTTCCAATCTTTGAAGTTGTGCTGGCGCTCATCTTCAGGGAACTTCTATTTACCAGAATATGTAGAGAAAAGTTCCCTGAGGATGGACTTCAGTATGAGTCCAAAAGCTTGTAAGAATAAGAACCCTGGTCTCGGTGACTGACACGGATTGGATCCTGCATCATTATCCTGGGACATATATATTTGCCTTCAAAAGTGATAGAAGATCCAATGTGGACTTGTCCATATTGAGTCAACATGATGTGAGCTATGCTGTGTATGATTTGATAGCTACCAATTTTAAGGTTGGGTTGTTTTTTTTAAAAAACAAGCTGGGGTCATAACAGCAGTCTTTCTCATCTTAATTTGGAGCAAACCTTGCCTTGAACATCTTGGTTCCATCTGTTGATTTATTCTGAAGAAGGAAGCCTAAATTAACCCATGCTATTGAAATTAATCTATGCTATAATGGCCAGCTCCAGTTCATATCCTTGCATTGACCCATTCCCTGGATTGGAAGTTCTCAACAAAAGGCATCTTTCTTAAATCTTAAATCTATCCTGGCTGTTGATTTTTAAGGTCAGAAGAGAGAGGTCCTTGATTTCCTCATCTTAAACATTTCCCTGCATTTGGGAGTTGCAATCACAAAACCCTTGTGTGTATTCTGGTATTTCTTTGTTTTTACACCACCTGGAACCCACTGAAAACTTAACTGGCTGTCCTGATAAGAGTCTTGTTCATGAGTCATAACTTCCCCATTGACTAAGTTCTTACAGTACCCAGTTTACGTAATCCAGAAATAAGACTGGGAAATTATGGGTTAGTGTCATCGTTTCTGGCAAGAGAAGGAACAACAACTTCTCATGTCCTCTACAAGGAGGTTGCATCAACTGTCAGGATCTGACTTCCTGACTTGTGTCATTACTATAAGTGTAACACATTTTTGGTTAAGTATGGCAACATAGGTGCTGCTGAGCATGATTACTCAAGAAGAAGATAACCTAAGAACACAAGTAGCGTTCTGTTGGATTGGACCTCTGGCCCATTTACAGGCAGCTTTCAACTTACAACCATCTGTTTAATGACTTGTTGGAATTACACCCACATTGAAAAAGTGACTTATGACTGTTTTCACACTTATGACTATTGCAGCATCCCTACAGTCACGTGATCAAAATTTGAAGACTTGGCAACTGGCATGTATTGATTACCGTTAGTGTCCCTGGGTTTTGTGACAAGCAAAATCAACGGGAAAGTGAGATTCGCTTAAAAACTGTCATAAAATGGGACAGAACTCACTTAACAACTGTCTTGCTTAGCAAGGGAAATTCTGGGCTCCATTGTGGTTGTAAGTCAAGGACTACTTTTAACCCTTCTCCACCGACTGCACAAGGAAGCCCTCCAGCCTCTCAGTAGATGGCCTTCGGAGGGCATCCTGCTGTTACTGTGGCTGATAGCAAAGGATTCCCATCCTCGTAGAGCTCTGGTTGACCTCAGCATCTTGGGTGACGCCACTGCAACCCTTAGATGCCTACTTAGCATACAGTGTCCACCCCTTTCCCCTAAACATGTGGCACATTTATATGTTCCAGGGAAGAAATATTTAGCCAGGGGTACCTCCACAAAATTTTGCAGCATAGATTAAGCCCATAATGGAAGGGCTTTTTATTGAGATTCTAGCCATCTTGGGATATCATGAGGTGTGAATGGTTCAGATAAGCTGCAGGTTTATATAAATTGGTTAAATGTATCCCCCAGTTCATTCTTGGATTGCTTAGGCGGCAGTGCCATCAGTGTCTGATTTTGCTATTAGAGAGGATACTATTGTTAATCACTGAGAGTCCTTATGTACAAATAGTCCTCTATGAATACCCACAACTGAAACCATATTTTTTTGTTGCTAAGGAAGGTAGTTGTACAGTGAGTCACGGCCGATTTTACGATCATTTTTGTTACGATTGTTAAGTGGGACGACTGAGATTCTCAGTCATCCAGGTCATGGTTGTCCCAAAGGTGCTTTTTCAAGAGGCAACTGGATTTTCTTGTTGTAAATTAGGTTGCTAAATGAATGGTTGTAAGTTGAAAACTACCTTTAACCCAACGTGCCCTAATGTAGGGTTCTTCAGATACATTAAAGGTTCAAACCCCAACTCCTAGCCAGCCTCAGGGTTTGTGCCTGGATCTAAAACTAAAAATGATCCATCTTCAGCATTTGGGAAGTTTTCCAAGAGAACTTATGGAGATTCTCAATCATCCAGGTCATGGTTGCCCCTAAGGTGCTTTTTCAAGAGACAACTAGACTTCCTTTGTTTTTCCTTGAAGATGTTTCGCTTTTCCTCCCAAGAAGCTTCTTCAGGCACCACCTGGATGACTGAGAATCTCCACAGAGATTTTAAGCTATGCAGAATTGGAGAAGCTTCTTAGATGAGAAGCAAAACGTCTTCAAGGAATTAAAAAAAAAAAACTCCAGTTGCCTCTTGAAAAAGCACCTTTGGGCCTTCCAAGAGAGGTTGACCATTTTTTAACCTCTGGAGGCTCTCCCATGGAGATCTACTGAGCATTGACTCAGCCCTGTGGAAACCCCCGAGACATTTTCGCACTGTCTGTTTCACAAGAAGGTTCTGACGAATGCTTTGAGCCAGGATCAAAGCTCTAGTCATCAATCAGTCTCAAATAAAAAATGCTTGTCCCGTGGAACAAGCAGGACTCCTTGTTCCTGCGCAGGTTTTTTAAACAAAACATTACGTTTTTCTGAGTGCGTGCGTAAGCACACGCAGGTATACACACATACACTCACAGAAGGCTGTGCTGCAACACAAGTTCCTTTTTTTTTGCAGGCTGGGAACCAAGGAGGCGTTTTCCTGGCTCATACATCCTTTAGGAGATCAGCCAATCAGGAGCTGGAGATACCCCAGCAGCTTCTATTTTTTTCTTCCTCCTTTGCCAAGTGTGGAAGGAGATGCACTGCCTTCTTTGGTGGTGCTTATTGGTTTCTTACGTCCTCGTAATTTTTTTTTCTCTTATTGTTCCTGATTAGAACCTATAATTTTCTGTTTTATGGTGCCCTAAAGCCACTTCACATCATCAGCCTAGCCACATAATCCTCTCCAAATTCCAGTAATCCAGATTCTTACAGCATCTGGCAGTCATAAAATGGAGCAAAACTCACTTAACAACTGCCTTTCTTAGCAATTACGGTCGTAAATTGAGGACTATCCGACTTTCATGCCTCTTTAATTCTCTGACCGCTTTCTTTTCCTCCTCTGTCCTTGTTCCTCCATAATTCAGTGGCAATCTGGATTGTCACTTGAACCAGTAACAATCTGGATTTTCCTGTCTTGAATAGTTTCTGCTGTTGATGGCCATAGATGCCACTGCACGCAGAAAGAGGAAGAAAAGATTTACATAATATGTCTACTATACTTTGTTTACCAGCATAAGATACGTTCTGGATTGCACAATAATTTACAATTATCCATACAATGTGAACCGGATGGGCGCTCCCCAAGTAGAAAAAAAACTAAAAGTTCGAAACAACTCAATTTTTCATGTTATGTGAATACAGGTACTCCTTGACTTAATGACCACAGTTCAAACCAAAATTTATGTCAATAAGGGAGATATTTGTTAAATGAGCTTTGCTTCATTTTATGACCTTTCTTGCCATAGTTATTAAGTGATTCATTTGCACTTGTTAAATTAGTAACATACCGTATTTTTCGGCATATAAGACGCACCGGAGTATAAGACGCACCTTAGTTTTGGGGGAGGAAAATAAGAAAAAAGCTGATTGGCAGGTGGATCGACCTCCCGGAATACCCCCAATCAGCTATTCCCAGAGGTGAATTTTAGCAACAGGTTCCTTGGTTGTGAGCTCTGTGCCTTGCTTTTTTTTTTTTTTTTGCTTTTTTTTCCTGCCTCTGAAACATTTGTTTCAGAAAAAACTTTTTTTTCTGCTTCTGAAAGCCTCCGAAACAGCTTCAGAAAAAAAAAGCCTCTGAAGCTCTGTTTGGAGGCTTCTTTTCTGAAGCTCTGTTTGGTGGCTTCTTTTCTGAAGCTTCATTTCTGATGCTTTTTTCAGCCTCTGAAACCTCCGTTTGAGAAGCTGGGCAGGGCTACATTCAGAATATAAACGCACCCAGATTTTCACCCTCTTTTTGGGGGGAAAAAAGGTGCGTCTTATACCATGAAAAATACGATAGTTGTAAGGTGAATCTGACTTCCCCACTGATTTTGCTTGTCAGAAGGTCACAAAAACTGATTAGAGCCTTGGATAGTACAGTGGTCTAAAGCCCTGTTATTAACATCAGCTGCCTGCAATTATTGCAGGTTCAAATCTCACCAAGGCTCAAGGTTGACTCAGCCTTCCATCCTTTCTAAGGTAGGTAAATTGAGGACCCAGTTTGTGGGGGCAGAAAGCTGACTTTGTATAAATATACAAAAGTATGAAGGCTATTGCTTAACGCATTGTAAGCCGCCCTGAGTCTCCGGAGAAGGGTGGCATATAAATCAAATTTTTTTTAAAAAAAACACGTCCTCAGGACACTGCTACTATCATAAATATGAACCAGTGGCCAAGCATCCAAATTTTGATCATGGGAATGTTGCAATGGTCATTAAGTGTGAAAAATAGTCAGTTGTAACTTTGAGTGGTCACTAGGTGAACTGTTCTAAGTTGAGGAGTACTTGTATAGTGCTACTTTTTGTCATTTTTAACTGACTTCATTAAATCTATCATTCAGCTATGAAGAATGTAGTTTGGGCTGGAACAATATGGGTTTTTTTTCCCTTTGTTGTTTGCAAGAATTGGTGGTTAGTGAGCAAACTGTGAGCAAAGACAATATAATGTCTGCATCTGTGTGAAAGAGAGAGAGAGAGAGACGGAGTTTAATGAGCATCAAGGGCGATGAATTGATAGGTTCTTTCTTGTCATCTGCTTCCTAACCACACACACATAAAAATGAATTTTCCTAGTGCGCTTGTGCTGATAATAATCTTGAAAGTGGCAAAGGCTTGTGGTAAGACATATGACTCAGCTTGGGGACGTGACTTTGAGCCGGATGCGCTTCTAACCTAATCTGGCTTCTGCCCTGTCTCTTTAGAGTTTCCCAACCGCACCCACTTGAAAATGTCTGGACTTCAACTCCCAGAATCCTCCAAGACTCCTATCTTCTCTCCCTTATATTCTGTCAGGGAATTGCGCAGAAACCCTGACGCGAATTTGCAGTTTAATAGAAAATAAAATAAATTTTACACACACACATATACCCACACTACACTACACACACAATTATATATATATATATATGTATACATACACCACACACACACACACACACACACACACACCAAACAAGATAGTTGGGCAAACAGGAGCGTTCTGAGGTAAATCGCAGAACAGCATAGAGAAAACGCAGAAAAAAGGGAACGAGGGGAAAAAAAGAGGAAACTCCCCCTCCATTCCTACAGCAGCCAATCACAGCATGGATTGCCTTCCGCAGGAGCCAGCGCTCTTCAACCAATCAACTATGTTTGTATGTTCTGACTCACTGCACAACCCCACTGCTCCAGCTATTAAATTTAAATATTATAACAAAATTCCCCAGTCAACGGTACATTGCAGGGCCAACTGCTCTGGAAAGCACCAATTTGGAAAAGGCAGATTTAATCAAACTTGTCCTGGGCCAAAGAGGCTGCAGGCGCAAGACAACATCCGATGGAGCGATGCCATCTGCACCCACAAGTCCTGAACTTCTCATTTTGCCCAACATTTGGGCAGTCCTCAATTTATGACCACAATTAAGCCCCCCAAAATTCTGTGGTTAAGCAAGACAATTGTTCAGTGAGTTTTGCCCCCTTTTACGATCACGGCTGTTAAGCGAATCGCTACAGTTAGCAGCATGATGGTTAAATGAATCTTCTGTTTTCTTCTGAAACTTTTCTTTTCTTTGATTTATCCATGGTTGAAAAGCTCAATAAACTGTGTGCCGGCGGGTGTTGCACATTGGCGGTTGTGACTCATATTTTGAGTGATAGGGAGCCACAGCAGAGGGGTGAAAGAGCCACATGTGGCTCCAGAGCCTCAGGTTGCTGATCCTTGACCTAGGGAGAGTCACTTCTGGATGTTTGCCGTCTCCTTCCCTGGGCCCAGCTTATCTTACCTGCCTTTTCTTATCTGACTATTGTCTAATCTGCAGCTCTTACTTTTGTCTCCAAGGTCATTCCCAGGTAACATTACATCACCTACTCAGTGTCTCCCCATATTCTCCAATAGGTACTCACTTAAAGCTGTGAGTTACACAAAGTTGCATTCAGCAAAGGAGTACAGACAAGTCCACAGCTTTTACTACCACAATTGTGTCCCCCAAATTTTTGTGGCTGAGCGAGACAACGGCTAAGTGAGTTTTTGCCCCATTTTACGACCTTTCTTGCCCCAGTTGCTAAGTGAATCATTGCAGTTGTTAAGTTAGTAATTGTAAGGTGGCTTCCCCATTTGCTTGTCAGAAAGTTGCAAAAGGTGATCCTGCAGTCGTGATAAATACGAGCCAGTCGCCAAGTGTCCAAATTTTGATCATATGACCATGGGGATGCCGTAAGAGTGAGAAAAAAAAGTTTGTAAATTACTTTTCTCAGTGGCCGTTGTGATTTCAAATGGTCACTAAGCGAAAAGTTGTTAAGTCAAGGTCTATCTGTAATTATGGGATCTTTCTGGTGGCTAGGAACTCTTACAGAGTAAACTCTTTTCTTCTGGTCAGTTGGCAGCCCTCATCGTTTTACAGGAATAAAACTTCCTGTAAAAATAACACAGGAAGTCAATTGCTTCTGGAGCCAAGCAATAGCATTGAATATGGTATTATCTGGGGAGATAACAACTCTTGGTGTACTCAGAGTACCTTATTTTATCTGATAACTTGGCTGGATAGAGCTATAGCGGGTGCTTAGTCCAGACAGCTTCAATAAAGACATGCAAAGTGTATGAAGTTAGCACCTAGCCCTCCTAGAAATATTCTAGGAAATATTAAAAAGGCAGAATATTATACCTCCCTGGATGAGAAATGGAGTAACATTTTTTTAAGGCAGGAAGCAGACTCACTCTTAATAGCCCCCACCTTCCTCAATAGCCCACAGCAGATGTCAGCACTTAAGAGATAAAGAGATAGCTAAGTCTATTCATAAGCAAATGCTGTCACCCAAGATCCAACAAAGGTAGGATTAGCCCTCTACCCATCTAGCCACAGAACTCACTACATGGCACCTGGGGAGATTGCAACACCCAGCAAGGCTCAACCAAGCCTTGGGACTCAAAAGACAACTTACAAAGTTACCCCTGCATGACCCCATGGGAGTCTGACAACCAATCAGAATACAAGCTCAAATTCAAAGCCCAACAGATGGTATAAATCTTTCTCTCTCTCACCCAATGTGCCTTTTTGCCCAGGATCTCAAAACTATGTGGTCCTGTCCACCATTAAACCATCTTTTCAAGCAGTCTCCATGTTTTCGGGGTCTTTCTCCCCACTTGGAACTGAACCCAGATGGACATTTCTTCCAAAAAAAGGAAACAAACAAAAAAACAAACCCCAATGCAGAATATTTAGAAAAAGGGAGTTGGTTTGAAAATATCAAGGAATGTTGCATTGAACTTCTTCTTTAAAAGTTTTTCCATTTTCTGTCCCCTCCTAAACCTTGCCTTTATTTGTCCTCCGGTGCAAAATTGTCCCAGATTATTATGGGTTAGATCAAAAAGTGTCTGTTGAATTCCAGGATCTTTGCTATCTGTTTCTGCTTTGTGTTTGAGTCCTGGAAGTGAGATGTGAGTGTTAAGGAAGAATGCAATCATCAATGGGAAAACTTCCCATGCCATTACTTTTGAGTGACCTTCAATCGGATTAACATACTCATGATGTTACGAGGAAGGAGCCTCATGATCCTCACAAGGAAATCTGCTTCCAAAGTGCATGAGCAAAAAACATAATATAACTGTACAGCGTTAATCATTCAGAGTGCAGGGTGAAATAGACTGTTGCAATGCAAATATTGTTTTTAATTGCTTTTGTGTTAGGTCTTTACAGTAGATTTTATTATAAACTACCCGTAGTCACACGGCGGGAGATTATATACAATTTACAACCTCAATTGAGTCCAAGATTTCTGTTGCTAAGTGAGACATTTGTTAAATAAAATTTGCCCTATTTTACGACCTTTTCTTAGCCACAGTTGTTAAGCGAATCACTGCAGTTGATAAATTAGTAACCGGGTTGTTCAGAGAATCCGATTTTTCCCTTGACTTTGTTTACCAGAAGGTCACAAAGGGGGAAATCACATGACCTTGGGACATAGCAATAGTCATAAGTATGAACCAGTATCCAAATGTTGATCATGTGATCATGGGGAATGCAAGGGAGCTGTTATTCCCCTTCTTTCTTCCCTCTTCCCCCTCTGGTTGTTGTGTCAAGGTCACCCGGCTGGGAGAAAAATGCATCTGCATACCAACCTAGACCATTCTCAAAACATCTTGCATGGATTTGATTGGTTGGAGGTGGGCAGTGATGGGAGAGAAAAATTGAACTCAAGGATTTGATCGCGCAATTCACAGTTCTGCCTTTGCATGAGTGCAAGGCACATGACTTCTAATAAAAACTATCTTTCTCAACAAATGGAGCCAAGGGTCATTTCTATTTAGAGGTTTAAGTTGCAGCACGTCTGCTCTAGTCCTCGACTTACAACCATTTGTTCAAAAGTTTGAAGTTACAAGGGCACTGAGAAAAGTCATTTACAACCGGTCCTCGTACTTACAACTGTCACAGCAACTGATCACCGGTCCTTGTACTTCTGATCGTCACGTGGTTAAAAAATGGAGGTGTATGGCAACTGACATGTATTTATGACGGTTTCAGGATCCCAGGATTACTTGATTGCTTTTTGTGCCCTTCCCGGATGGCTTTTGACAAGTAGTGGTGGTGGTGGTGGTGGGGGGGGGAGCTGGATTCCTTTAACAACTGCAAGTTTCTCTTAGCAAACACAGCAAAAAGGTCATAAAATTGGTCATGGCTCATTTAACATCTACCTTGCTTAGCAACAGAAATTCTGGTCCTAGAATGTGGTCGTAAGTCGAGAACGACCTATATCCCTTTTCTGTCACCGCAACTGCTTTTGGGAATAATATTCCCCCAGATAACAATGTCGTTCCCCCTCCCGATAATGTTCTAGGAATCTTAAAAATGTGTTCCCTAGGCGAGGGATGGGGGTGGCCTGTTAAACAAACTTTGTTGATTGTGGGCTTTTTATATGAGGTGTGGTTGTCCAATTACATAATGTTTCCTATTAATTATTTCTTAGCTGTAAGCCTCGCAGAAGCATCAGCCAGCTTCTAAATATAATAAATAATAACAGTGACAACAATTGCTGTTTCCCCCTTTTTATGTTTAGTTTAAGATGTTTAAGAAAGGCAATTTTGGATACAAGAGTTCAGATGAATCCCGGGAGGCTGGGCTGCATTTCCCTCTGCAAGTCCTACTATACGTGTGTGTATGATTGTGTTTGCAGGTGTAAAAAGAAATATCCTTCTGGGTTCAGCTCCAAGTGGGGAAAAAAACACTGGAAACATGGAGATTGCTTGGAAAAATGGTTTAATGGTGGACAGGATCACATGGTTTGAGTTCCTGAACAGAAAAAGGGCCGAGACGCAGCGAGTCCCTGGGTTTTATGCCCTCTCTGGCTTTGAACTTCCTGGGGCCCAGAAAGAGTATCCTGATTGGTTGTCAGACTCCCAGAGGGTGGGGGTCTTAGCTAGCCTTGCTAGCTGATGTAATCTTCCCAGGTGCCATGTGGTGAGTTTCTATTGCTAGATGAGTCCTATTGTGTTAGTTCTGTTGCTAGATGGGTTCTATTGTGTTGCAGATGATGGTCCTTTGACAAAGGATTGGGTTTCTGCCTCTGGACCATTAACAAAAGGGAGGAGGCAGGAAGGTGGCAGCTGCTTTGTCTTTAAAACATGCATCTCCATTTCTCATCCAGGGAAACATAATATTCTGCCTTTTCAATATTTCCCAAAATATTTCATTCTTCTAGGAAAGGGGTGGGTGCTAACTTCTTACACGGGTTTACGTAAAAGATAAGGAAAAGTGCATCTGAACAGGTGCAGAGAACCTCCTGCTCCTAATCACAGGCAAATTATTGTGATTTTTAAATGCATGGAATAAAGATAGTCCTCGACTTACAACCATTAGTTTAGGGGCTCTTCAAAATTACAGTGGCAGTAAAAAAAGTGACTTATGAATTTTTTCACACTTACAACTGTTGCACCATCCCCAGGATCGTATGATCAATATTTTGGATCTCTGGCAGCTGGCATGTATTTGTGATGCTTGCTGTGTGTCCCAGGATCGTGTGATTCCCTTTTGCGACCTTCTGACCAGCAAAGTCAGTGGAGAAGCCTGATTCACTTAACAACCCTGTTACTAACAACAACTTGCAGGGATTCGCTTAACAACTGTGCCAAGAAAGATTGCAAAATGGGGCAAAAGTCACTTAACAACTGTTTCGAAGAGCCTTGGATAGTACAGTGGTCTAAAGCCCTGTTATTAACATCAGCTGCCTGCAATTATTGCAGGTTCGAATCTCACCAAGGCTCAAGGTTGACTCAGCCTTCCATCCTTTCTAAGGTAGGTAAATTGAGGACCCAGTTTGTGGGGGCAATAAGCTGACTTTGTATAAATATACAAAAGTATGAAGGCTATTGCTTAGCGCATTGTAAGCCGCCCTGAGTCTCCGGAGAAGGGCGGCATATAAATCAAATTTTTTTAAAAAATTGTGGCCTTAAATAGAGGACTTCCTGTATTGCTTGCATGAACTGTAAGGGAGAAATGAAATTACACCTGTGACTTCCATCCTCAGAAAGACAGTCCTAAAACCCTCAAAAATTCAGTTCAGAAACTTAACCACTGCCTTTGCTCAGCACTGGCATGAAATAAAGCCATTTCTAAACCGTTCTGCCCTCCCTTCGCTTTTTTTTTGGCATAGTTCAAGATCTTATTTCTAGGAAGATGAAAAATTTTTTCATTTAGATGAAAAATCTAAATGCCTGATTTATGCACCCCGTTTCCTTTTGATTCATTTCTTTCCAGGTGCCTGACGTGCACATGTCCTCTTCACTTTGCAAAGCCAATTTTCTTTCGGTTCATTACTTTGGCACGCTGCACATGGCACGTGGCAATTGTGGGTGTGTATAATATATTTGAGCAAAGCCTAATTTCAATTTCTTCCTGCTTGGATATGCCCATCACATGAGGTAGCTCCAAAAGGCGTTGGCCACCAATTGTACCCCATGGTGTACTCTGCGGGTAGATGTGGGCAGGGTTAATGTGTAGATGTGGCTGTTTCTGCACACAAAAAGGGTGTGTCTCTTCGCACCATAGGCTCACTCCACATCCTTCGGTGGCACACTAGGTTGTTAGCTGTGCTCCACTTCTGAATTCCCGGAAATATGACACAATTTCCAAAGAGAGCAGGAAGAAAATAACTAAATCCTACTCTTTCAAGATCTGGTTGGACTTGAAAAGTTAAGCAGGACAGGAACTGGTTAATCCTTGGATGGGAGGCCACTATGAAATCCCAAGAAGGGAAAAATCAAGAGAACAGTCCAGTTGAAATAACAAGCAAAGGGCTTTCATTCGGCTATCAAAAAAAAAAAATTACAGGAGTATGTATTTAAAACAATATTTCTCAAGCATGGGAACTTTTAAGAGCTGTGGAGTTCAACTCCCAGAATTCCCCACCCAGCTTGGCTGGTTGAGGAATTCTGGGAGTTGAAGTCCACACCTCTTAAAGTTGAGAAACACTGCTCTAAAAACACCAGCAGAAATTTGGCCCAAAGATTTATTTACCTACCAAAAAAACCACCCTCAAACAAGCTTCTCCTTTACTTCTCTGGTCTAAATTGTGGTGTGCCACTTCTCCTGATTTGAGACTTGGGATCTGATTGATGTTTCCAATATTAGGGGCTCCCACGGACCAGCTGGAATTTTGGGCTTAGCAAAATGTGATGGTGACAAACAAGGCTAGTTTTTTTGACTGGGACTTTCAAGCATTCATTCACTGGAAAGATTGTGTGTGTGTGTGTGTGTGTGTGTGTGTGTGTGTCTGGTGGAAAAGTACTTGCACTTTGGTTATCAAGCCAGTTCGCCCAGAGGAAATTTTTTAACACATACAAGAAAAGTATTTTGCACAGAATTAAAAGACTACAAAAACATAAAAAGTTGGAAAAAAGAAAGATAGGAAAAAGTGACACACAAAAAAATGAAAGAAAAGGCTAGGAAAAATAAAGAGCTAAAGATAAAAATAAAGAAGCGATTTCTAATCTTCTTTGCATTTGCAAATGGCATAATGATTGCCGTTTTCCTAAATTACACCGTTTTCTTCTTCCCATAAACAACCTTTTTCATCACTAAATCTCCAAATTGGTTAAAAAGGTTTTCCAGTCTTTTATAAAAGTACAATTGCTGTTCCCTCCTTAAACTGGTCACCTCTGCCATTTCTGCAAACTCAGCCACCTTCACCATCTACCCTTCCATTGTGGTTATTTCTGTATTCTTCCATTTTTGTGCATACAATAAACTCACTGCAGCTAGTATATAAAACCAATTGTACACGGACTTTTTCTAGAACTTTTCTGTAGTTTCATGGATTGAAATGGCCCAGGAAGAAATGCAAAGGGTTGCAGAAAAAGAAGAGAGAGAAGGAGAGAGAGAGAGACAGAGAGAGGCAGACAGACAGACCGATAGACACACAGAGAGAGAGAGAGAGACAGACAGATCGACAGACAGAGAGAGACAGAGAGAAAGACAGACAGACAGACAGAGACAGACAGACAGAGAAAGACAGAGAGGAGAGAGAGAGAGACAGAGAGAGAGAGAGGCAGACAGACCGATAGACAGAGAGACAGACAGACAGACAGAGAAAGACAGAGAAAGATAGAGAGAAGGAGAAAGACAGAGAGAAGGAGAGAGAGACAGACAGACAGACCGAGAGACAGAGAGAGAGACAGACAGACAGTGAGAGACAGACAGAGAGAGAAGGAGAGAGAGAGAGACAGACAGACAGACAGACAAAGACAGAGAGAAGGAGAGAGAGAGACAGACAGACAGACAGACTGATAGACAGAGAAAGACAGAGAGAGAGACAGACAGAGTGAGAGAGACAGACAGAGAGAAGGAGGGAGAGATAGACAGAGACAGACAGAGACAGACAGACAGACAGAGAAAGACAGAGAGAGACAGACAGAAAGACAGAGAGAGACAGACAGACAGAAGGATGATCTGTGTTGCAGAGAGTTAAAAGGAATTTCCTGAGTTGTGGAAAAAATTGCAATTTGGATGGTATATTTGGAAGGAGGAGAAGTTTTTATTTAAAGAAGTACTAAAGATGAGCAAATAAAAAAAACTCCTTTGTTTGAAGTCTGGGTCAAGTAAGATTCTCTAGCTTGTAATACAATAGGAAAGATTTGCTTCAGATCTGCCTCCTCTCTTATCACTTTTCTGTGAAGTTCATCGGTCTGTTTGGAAATGTTCTCCTTTTCTCAGCATAGTCTACCTTACCAAGAGGTTGGGAGAATTCAAATGTTTACAAGTGTAGCCCTCGACTTATGACCACAGTGGGTATCGTAAAATTCATTATTAAGGGCTGCAGTTGTTAAATGAAGCATCAGGTAACTGTACCCAATTTTACTTTTTTTTTTTTTGTGGCAGTCATTAAGTGAGACAGCAACTTTCTCTACTGGCTTCCGCATGGTTGCAAGCTGGGTGGGAAGATCCCAAGTTGACGATCTTGTGATTGCGATGCACAATGGTTGCCGAGCGTCTGGCTCATCATCACGAGACCTCCCCAGGGATGTTGCAACAGTGAAAGCATGGAAATTGGCCTTAAGTCACATGTCACAGTGCGGTCGTAACTTTGAACGCTTGCTAAAGCAAATGGTTGTAAACTGAGGACTGTTTATATTTTGAATGCAGGTAGTGCTTGTTTAGTGACCGTTTGAAATTACAACGGCACTGAAAAAAAGTGACCTATGACCATATTTCATACTTAAGACCATTGCAGCAGCCCCATGGTCACATGATCAAAATTTGGATGCTTGGCCATTGACTCATATGACGGTAGCAGTGCCCCAAGGACATTTAATCAGTTTTCGTGACCTTTTGATAAGCAAAATCAGTGGGGAAGCCAGATTCAATTAACAACCATATTTCTAACTTGACAACTGCAGTGCCACTTAATAATGATGATGTAAAATGGAGTGGGAAGACACACACCCCCTCCCCAGAGAATGAAATATTTTGGGGGATATTAAAAGATGCAGAATATTATATTTCCCCAAAGGAGAAATGGAGAAACATGTTTTTAAAGGCAGAAAGCAAGCAGCCCCAGTCTTCCTGCCATAGGAAAATAGCCTCAAGCATTAGAGACTGGTCTTTTGGAATGGAGATTTTGTATCCATTCATAAAGACTGGGCCAATCTGTTCATAAACAAAACACCTTCAGCCACAGCTTCCACAGAAGGCTGGAGTTGATGGGATTAAGAATTTATATCCCCCCCCCCCCACCCCAATTCTAAGGACAGGATATGACCTTTAGGATATAATAGGATTAACCCACCACCACTGAAATAGTAAAAGACACAAAGCTCACTTTATTGCACAAACCCCTGGAGCATCTCAATTACCAAACCCCAGAACCCTATAAAAACCCACCGACTCACTCGGCTATTTTGTCAGTCATCCCAGAAACATGCTGCTGTCACTGAAGTTTCTGGAAACCTAATAAACAGAGACATTATTTCCTTGTAGCCAGCCTCCATTTTATTTCCAATGTCTTTCTCCCGGCTTGGAACCAGGCTGGATTTTTCTTCTTACAATGGGGCGGAACTCACTTAACAACCATCTCGCTTAGCAGCAGCAGAAATTTTGGGCTGAGTTGAGGACTATCTCTAGTCACCGAGATGTCTGTGAAGTCTGGTATGAACAAGTGGAAAATGAGCATGATGAAAATATTTGAAATACATCCTCTTGGGGGATTACTAATGTACTGTGTATGAACTGTTTTATCCTAATGCGTCACTGTTGGAGAAACAACTGAACGACTAATATGGCTTTTTTTTCCCTTCTCATCTCGCATATTATTTTGATAGCTGAGTCATTCCTTTCCTTCCTTTCCCGATTCCTGGTTGGTGCAATTGCCTGCCACCTTCCGTCCTGCTTCTTCAAAAACACGGTTTATTTTAGTGTGGTTTCTTTGGAATTCAAATCAAACATCCTTCATTAGAGTTCCGTATGAATATTTGCTGCCATCTACTGGTGAATCCTCAGTCCTGTAGGTGAAACAATTAATCCTCTATTCCCCGTCTCATCTCAATCTTTTTCTTGTTTCAGATACACCTATGAGGATTATAAGCGGACGGCAGATTGGCTCCTGAGTAAAACCAAGCATCACCCCCGAGTGGCTATCATCTGTGGCTCAGGACTTGGGGGGCTGGCTGACCTCCTGAAGGATCAAGTGGTGTTTGATTATGCTAAGATACCCAACTTTCCCCAAAGCACAGGTAATGGGAGATGGCCAGGGAGTGTACCGTATTTTTCAGAGTATAAGACACACCTTTCCTCCCCAAAAAAGAGGGTGAAAATCTGGGTGCGTCTTACATTCCGAATGTAGTCCCACCCAGCTTCTCAAACAGAGGTTTCAGAGGCTGAAAAAAGCATCAGAAACAAAGCTTCAGAAAAGAAGCCCCCAAACAGAGCTGTGCGGAAATGAACAGATTGACGCTAAGAATAAAAGATGAATAGGAATTGGTGTATTTCAAGACATGGGAAAGATTCTACCTATGGATTGGAAAGAAATATGAATAAAAATTGATAGATAAATGATATAGATAATAGAAAGTTAAATGAGGGATAAGATAAAAAAGAAATAGAAACTCAGTTGACACCAAAGTAAATGGAAAAAGGGGATGGGGGGAGAAAGAAGATTATGAATATAAATGTACAATTATGAAATGATAGATTGGGTAAAATGGGAAAGATATTGAAAAGAAAGTAAATATTATTAGAAAATTGGAGTTGCTCAGATACCAAATAAGGGAAATATTACAGAACAAAGGAGAAAGAAAGGAAAGAATAGGAGAGGGAGAGAGGAAGGGAAGAAAGGGGAAGGAGAGGAAGAAAGGATAGTGGACAAGAGCAGGAGAGAAGTTGAGAAAGGGAGAAAAGAGGGGAGGAGTTGGGGAGGAGAGGAGAGGAAGAAGAAGAAAGTAGAAGAAGAGAGGAGGGAGAGGGGAAAGAAAGGAGAAGAAGGTTTGTTGTGAAAAGAGGGAAAAGAGAGGGTAGAAGAGCAACCTCAAATGTAATTAAAATGTCTTATTTTTATGCTTTCATTAGGAAAAAAATATGTATATATATGATCAATTATGGATAAGAGAATGTACATTTACAATATGTGCATAAGAAAAAAAACTTTTTAAAAAAAGAAAAAAAGAAAGAAAAGAAGCCCCCAAACAGAGCTTCAGAAAAAAAGCCTCCAAACAGAGCTTCAGAAAAAAAGCCCCCAAACAGAGCTTCAGAGGCTTTTTTTCTGAAGCTGTTTCAGAGGCTTTCAGAGGCAGGAAAAAAAGCTTTTTCTGAAACTTTCCAAAGTTTCAGAGGCAGAAAAAAAAGCAAGGCAGAGAGCTCACAACCAAGGAACCTGTTGCTTAAAATTCACCTCTGGGAACAGCTGATTGGGAGTATTACGGGAGGCTGATCCACCTGCCAATCAGCTTTTTTCTTATTTTCCTCCCCAAAAACTAAGGTGTGCCTTATACTCTGGTGCGTCTTATACTCTGAAAAATACGGTGATTTTCATGCAGAACACTAGGTGGCGCTGTAAACCAACAGGATTCTGTACAGAGAAACTGCAGTGCAATAAATTGGCCACAGGAGGCATCCACAAAGTGTTTTAACTTTCTTTTCCTTGTCTTATTAAAGTTGTAGGCCATGCTGGCAAGCTGGTGTTTGGAAACTTGAGTGGGACGCCGACTGTGGTGATGCAAGGGCGCTTCCATATGTATGAAGGCTACCCACTGTGGAAGGTGAGTCTCTCCACTCCATTTTTAATAGAGTAGAATTCTTTATTGGCCAAGTGTGATTGGACACCCAAGGAATTTGTCTCTGGTGCATAGGCTCACAGTGTACATAAAAAGAGAAGATACACTCGCCAAGAATCACAAGGCACAACATCCAGTGACAGTCATACAGTACAATAAGCAATCAAATCATACTAGGAAACAATCAATATCAATATAAATCGCAAAGATACAAGAACAAAGTTACAGTCGTGCAGTCACAAGTGGGAAGAGATGGGTGACAGGAACGATGAGAAGACCAATAGCAATAGTAACGCAGCCTAATGCGAATGGCCTGACAGTGTTGAGGGAATTATCCGTTTAGTAGAGTGATGTCGTTTGAGAAAAAATTGTTCTCGTATCTAGTTGTCTTGGTGTGCAGTGCTCTATAGAATAGAATAGAATTTTTTTATTGGCCAAGTGTGATTGGACACACAAGGAATTTGTCTTGGTGCATACGCTCTCAGTGTACATAAAAGAAAAGATACATTCGTCAAGAATCATAAGGTACAACACTTAATGATAGTCATAGGGTACAAATAAGCAATCAAGAAACAATATCAATATAAATCATAAGGATACAAGCAACAAAGTTACAGTCATAAGTAGTGGGAGAAGATGGGTGATAGGAATGATGTGAAGATTAATAGTAATAGTAATACAGACTTAGTAAATAGTTTGACAGTGTTGAGGGAATTATCCGTTTAGCAGAGTGATGGTGTTCGGGAAAAAACTGTTCTTGTGTCTAGTTGTTCTGGTGTGCAATGCTCTATAGCCTCGTTTTGAGGGTAGGAGTTTTTTGTTTTTGTTTTTTTAAAATTTGATTTATCTGCTGCCCTTCTCCAGAGACTCAGGGCGGCTTACAATGTGTTAAGCAATAGCCTTCATACTTCTGTATATTTATACAAAGTCAGCTTATTGCCCCCATAAACTGGGTCCTCATTTAACCTACCTTAGAAAGGACGGAAGGCTGAGTCAACCTTGAGCCTGGTGAGATTCGAACTTACAGTAATTGCAGACAGCTGGTTTTAATCACTATGCTTTTTAGTCTGCTGAGCTAAACCAGGCTCCTGGTTTAGCTCAGTTTATGTCCAGGATGCAAGGGGTCTATAAATATTTTCACAGATATTTCACAATATTTTCACAAATATTCTCTCAGGTAATCTCCTTCAAAGGGACTAACCTGTTTTCCCCAAAATAAGACATCCCCTGATAATAAGCCCAGTCGGGCTTTTGAGCGCATGGCAATAAGGCCAAGCACTTATTTCAGGATTCAAAAAAAAAAAAATGTTTCCTCCATCTACTTCGCTTTCCTTGGAACTCCACAAAAAACATGGTTCTGAAGCCGATTCCCAATATTATTTGTGAATTAGTCGCATCATAAACATTCTGCTTCCACCTTCTAAGATGGATGGTATCATATGCTGTGAGATCTATGAATATTGTTTCTGTTACATTGCCCTGAAGAGCTGACATTGTTATCACTGTGGTCAGGAAAGGACAGAGACAGATTATTGATTTTTTTTTATAAATTTTTTTAAAAAAAGTTTTTTATTAATCATTCAAAATTAAAAACATCGGACATAGATATGACATCACTGGTTCTAAATATCTTTCAACACTTTAAACTAATGCAAATTATGTTAAAGTTAATATTATCATATAATTCTTTAACCTTATACGTTATTTATACATAACATCCAGTAGTGGGTTCCTCCCAGTTCGACCCAGTTCTCCTGAGCCGGTAGCGGTGATGATATGACATCACTGAACCGGTTCTGCCACCGCTGCTGCCCCCCCACACACACCCCCATGTTATCCTTACCTTTTATTTGGCCCCACCCCCAATCTATTGCTGCCTCCTGAGTCCCAGCTGATGGCTAGAGGGAAAAAAACTGTTTAAACTCTTGCCAGGGGGCTTCAAAGGGCCGCCCTACAGCTGATCAGTGTTAAAAGAAAACAAATGAGTAGACTGGTGCCTGCAAAAATACATGAGTAGATCAGTGCCTGCAAAAAATAAATGAGTAAACCAGGGCCTGCAAAAAATAAATGGGTCGATCGGTACACTTCTGCAAGCAGTTAAAAGCTTGGTAGACCAGTACCTCTACTAAATCCTAAAGAATTGTCACATGACCATCAAGCCATGCCCACAAAATAAGGCACGCCCACAGAACCGGTAGTAAAAAATTTTAGAACCCACCCCTGATAACATCATACTAACAATCTATATCATATTTCTACACAATTATACATACTTGTCTATTAATCTATACCTGTACCTATTTATTGCATAGATTACTGAATTTTTGAAAGCAGAAAGTTTAGGTCAGGGGTGTCAAGTTTAGGTCAGGGGTGTCAAACTGGATTTCTTCGAGGGCAGTTTTTGGCTTGGATGGTTTACCTTGCTGGCAAAAACAGGGCATGGGGAGCCACGCACAGCCCGCGCTGCTCCCTGTTTTCGGCCTCAACAGCCTCCTGCAGTGTCCTGCCGGCCAAAATGGGGCATGGGGGTTTCCGCGTGCGGCCCTGATGCCCCGTTTTGACTGGCAGAGTGCTGCTGGAAGCCATCCAGGCTGAAAACATGGCACAGGTGGGGTGGGGGGCGCGTGTGCCCCCCCTCCTGTGCTCCATTTTTGCTAGCAGGGGCACCACTGGCCAGTCCTTTGCTATTTCCACAGCCAGATCTAAACAAGAAAGAGGCTATGGACGATCGCAGGCAAATTTGGACAGATGGATCCCTTGCTTTGCTTAGAACACATTAGAAAACTGGGGCTAGCTTCCGGTAATCCTGCCCCTCACTCCATGCCACGATGCCCCTTCAAGATCTTTCCTTTGCTTTCTCATTTCAGGTGACCTTTCCAGTTCGGATCTTCCATCTTCTTGGCGTTGAAACCCTGATTGTCACCAATGCGGCTGGGGGGCTCAATCCTGCCTTCAAAGTGGGGGACATCATGGTGATCCAGGATCACATCAACATGCCTGGGTTTTCCGGGCAGAACCCTTTGATGGGACCGAACGATGAGAGGTAACGTGGGCGTCTCCCTTCTCTTGCATTCTCTTTCTTGCCTGCTCACTGGACCGCCAGAAGAGAGAAAACAGTTTCTTTACGGCTCTTAAGAGACTGTTTCCAGAGCAGTTTTGAAATTTGGGTTACAGATATTCCTTGACTTACATCCACAGTTGGGACCCAGAATTTCTGTCCCTGTAGTGGAACGTAGCCTGGAATCCCAGAAGGGGAGTGGGCGGCTTCCAAGTAGGCAATGAGACAGTGGAGGTTGAAATGCCTATTAGGCAGGAAGAGGGCTAAGGGGGCCCCCTACCAATTAATAGAACAGAACAGAACAGAATAATGGACTGGACTGGACTGGACTGGACTGGACTGGACTTGACTTGACTTGACTTGACTTGACTTGACTTGACTTGACTTGACTTGACTTGACTTGACTTGACTTGACTTGACTTGACTTGACTTGACTTGACTTGACTTGACTTGACTTGAATTGAATTCTTTATTGTCCAAGTGTGATTGGACAAGGAATTTGTCTTGGTGCATACGCTCTCAGTGTACATAAAAGAAAATATACATTCATCAAGAATCATAAGATACAACCCTTAATAATAGTCATAGGGTACAAATAAGCAATCAGGAAACAATATCAATATAAATCGTAAGGATACAAGCAACAAAGTTACAGTCATACAGTCATAAGTGGAAGGAGATGGGTGGTGGGAACGATGAGAAGATTAATAGTAGTGGGTGTGAAACTCGCCACTCACGTTGCTGTCACGTGACGTATCACAAAGTTTTTTCCCCCTTCGCGGAGCTGGGGTGGGCATGGCCTGCCGCTGTGACACATCTCAGCCCGCGAGCCGCCAGTTTGACACCCCTGGCGTACGGCATTAGGGCTATATATTCAGCTCAAGTGTCCATGATTGTCTTCCCAGCTTTTATGAACTTTTCTGATTTCAACAGAACGACTGGCTATTTTTCAGATGCAAAGAAAGGGAACACAACCCCAATGACTTCTTTTTGCGTTGATTTCCGCAGGTTCGGCGTCCGCTTTCCAGCCATGTCGGATGCCTACAATGAAGACTTGAGAAAACTGGCTGTCACGGTGGCTTCTGAAATTGGGTGTTCCGGCTGCATGAGAGAGGGGGTATACTGTGCCCTGGGAGGCCCCAATTACGAGACCATCGCTGAATGCCGCTTCCTTCAGAAACTGGGTGTCGACGCTGTCGGTCAGTCAAGGACAGAGATAAGGGGAAATGTTCCTCCTGGGGCATAGATAAAACCTAGTCTTCCTCTGGTTATTTTTTTTAGACAAAACTACAGGTAGTCCTCGCCTTACGACCACAATTAACCCCCAAATTTATGTTGCTAAATGAAACAATGTTTAAGTGAGTTTTGCCCCCATTTTACCCACTGTCCTGCCCACTACTGTTAAGTGAATCATTGCAGTTGTTAAGTTGGTAATATGGTTGTTCAGAAAATCTTGGCTTCCCCATTGACTGTGCTTGTCCGAAGATTGCAAAGCTGATCCGTATGATCCCCCCGGGGCACTGCAACCCTCAGATATTCAGTTGCCAAGCATCAGAATTTTGATCCTGTGACCATGGGGATGTTGCGATGGTCGTAAGTGTGAAAAACGACCATCACTTACTTTTCTCAGTGCTGTTGTAACTTCGAACAGTCACTAAATGAATGGTTGTAAATTGAGGACTATCTGTAAGAAAATAATAAAAGTAGGATCTAAATAAAATAAGGAGTGGAGTGGAGTGGAGTAGAGTTGGAATAGAATAGAATAGAATAGAATAGAATAGAATAGAATAGAATAGAATAGAATAGAATAGAGTTGGAATGGAATGGAATGGAATGGAATAGAATGGAATGGAATGGAATGGAATGGAATGGAATGGAATGGAATAAAATAGAATAGAGTTGGAATAGAGTTAGAATAGAGTTGGAATAGAATAGAATAGAGTTGGAATAGAATGGGATGGAATAGAATGGAATGGAATGGAATGGAATAGAGTTGGAATAGAGTTGGAATAGAATGGGATGGAATGGAATGGAATGGAATGGAATGGAATGGAATGGAATAGAATAGAATAGAATAGAATAGAATAGAATAGAATAGAATAGAATAGAATAGAATAGAATAGAATAGAATAGAATAGAATAGAATAGAATAGAATAGAATAGAATAGAATAACAGACTTGGAA